>ONZH01013534.1:30000-205509 GCA_900303285.1 Rhinella marina
GTATTAGTGACTGTCCTCCTCCCCGGGCTGCTGTTAATAGAAATGTCACTTTCTGATATAGCTGTGATCACAGCAATTGATTGTGTATGTGACCCAGAGAGGCGGCAGAACAGGAGAATTATCTATCAGCTGCTCTAGGAAGCGAAAGGATATTGGGGGTAAAAAAGGATAGCATGTGGACCCAGCGGACCTCCTCTGTAGTGCAGGGCAGAAAACTGCCTCCTACCTGACCCATCTGATGCCAGGAGCACATTAAAGGGGTCTCCAGGACTTCCAAAATATTCTACAGTCTGGTCCCGGGGGCTGCAGGGTCTGTGATGTAAATGAGGCGCAGACAAGGAATAGACGCTCAGGGTTCCTGCACTCATTATGGGGGGGCTCTATCTATCTATCTATCTATCTATCTATCTATCTATCTATCTATCTATCCCATATCTTTCTATCTATCTATCTATCTATCTATCTATCTATCTATCTATCTATCCCATATCTATCTATTTATTTATCCCATATCTATCTATCTATCTATCTATTTATCTATCTATCTATCTATCTATCTCATATCTATCTATCTATCTATCTATCTATCTATCTATCTATCTATCTCATATCTATCTATCCCATATCTATCTATCTATTTATTTATCCCATATCTATCTATCTATCTATCTATCTATCTATCTATCTATCTATCTATCTCATATCTATCTATCTATCTATCTCATATCTATCTATCTATCTATCTATCTCATATCTATGTATTATCTATCTATCTCATATCTATCTATCTATCTATCTATCTATCTATCTATCTATCTATCCCATATCTATCTATCTATCTATCTATCTATCTATCTCATATCTATCTATCTATCTATCTATCTATCTATCTATCTATCTATCTATCTATCTATCTATCCCATATCTATCTATTTATTTATCCCATATCTATCTATCTATCTATCTATCTATCTATCTATCTATCTATCTATCTAATATCTGTCTATCTATCTATCTATCTATCTAGAAAAAACAAATTCCACGGCACTTCCAAAAATGTGATCAACGTAGGTGTTCTTTATTCACCAGAGCGACGTTTCAGTCCACTTTCTGGGACTTTTCTCAAGCAGTGGTGATATTTTTGGAAGTGCCGTGGAATTTGTTTTTTCTAATTATTTTGGAAGCTGGATCGCCTCCACAGCCGCTGGCACACCATTTTACTTTTACTACTGCGGTGCCGCTTGCACTTATTTTATATCTATCTATCTATCTAATATCTGTCTATATATCTATCTCATATCTATCTATCTATCATCTATCTATCTATCTAATATCTGTCTATCTATCTATCTATCTATCTATCTATCTATCCCATATCTATCTATCTATCCCATATCTATCTATCTATCTATCTATCTATCTATCTATCTATCTATCTATCTTATATCTATGTATTATCTATCTATCTATCTATCTATCTATCTATCTATCTATCTATCTAATACCTATTGATTATTACCTATTAAAATTCTAACTCCACTTAAGGGCTCATGCACACAAACATATTTTCTTTCCGTGTTCATCCCTTTTTTTTTTTTTGCGGAACCATTCCTTTCAAACGGAAGTTTCTCCGCGTGCATTCAACTTCCATATGTCCGTTCCGCAAATAAATAGAACATTAGGGGCCAGCTGTTCCGTTCCGCAAAATACAGAATGCACACGGATGCCATCCGTATTTTTTGTGGATCCGTTTTTGCTGACTGCAAAATACATACGGTCGTGTGCATGAGCCCTTAATCCTATAAAAAAAGTTGACCTCAAATAACCTAAATAGTCGCCTTCTGCCACGATTCACTCACAGGGGCCTAGGAAGCTGAGATACGAGATGCTCTTTGTTGGTGTCTTCACACTGTAGATCGGCTTTATCTTTCCCTTTGGCATTGAGGATGACCTTACGTTCACCAGTTGGAGTCCAGCTGATGGGTAGAGATGTGTTTTGCTCTTTTATTGTATGTTATTATTAGGTAGGAGAAGCTGGTTGGTTTTTTTAGTTTTAGTAGGAGTAATGTTGGCCCTGAGTAATGGACGCCTCCTCCCCACTCAGAATACATTATCATAGTCAGCGGCTCCTACACAGAGATAGGTTTCTGCCTCAGAAGAAAACTTTTCACATTTGAGATCAGCATGTTGGGTTCCAATCAGTGGCATACATAGAGAAGTAAGGCCCCATAGCAAAGATGAAACCTGGCCCCCCACACAGGACAGAAGGGTTTCTTCCTAAACCCCTTTCAGTGACCCTTGGGCCGTTTTTCCACTGCCTCATTTACTAAAAGTTGTTCCTTTAGAGGGTAGAGTCCTGACCAAGTTTTCACCTCCAGTAGAAGAGGAGATAATCCCAACTAAGACTGGGCCCCCTCTTGCCCTGGGCCCCATAGCAGTCGCATGGTCTGCCGCTATGGTAGTTATGTCCTGGTTCCAATCTGACCTGGGACCACATCTGTAGATTGCCCCCATTTTTGCTTCAGGATCCCTGATCTCATCCCACAGTCCAAGAACATACTGGTAGCTTGGAGATAGTGGGCTTCTGAGATATTAGATTGTAAGCTCCTTGGACTGAAAGGAACTGGTTCTGGCACCTTTTATGAAGAATGCTATAGAATATGTTATAATACTTCGATATAGGGATGGGTTGAGGTGGTGAGAACTGGTTAATTGCCCAGGGCCCACATATCCCAAGAGGACCCCAAGGACTCATCCCCCAGGACCAAAATGTAACTCCCCAGGAACTCTGCCATCGATCCCTCCACTGCTCTAGACCACCAGGATCTTTACAACCCCTTCTCTGTCCTGGACCACCAGAGGCCTTACAATGAACCCCATCACTTCCCTAGACCACCAAGATCTTTACCCTTGAAGAGGTTTTCTGGGACTTCCAAAAATTTTGCCGAAGTCCAGGAGTGTTTTAAAATAAAAGAAGAACCCTTACGGATCTGCTCAATCCTCTGCTGTTCCAGCTCTGTCGCTCCAGTGCACCCAGTGGTCTTTGGCACTTTGAAACATGGACCACCAGCGGCGCTGAAACGGTGGGGGATTGAGCCAGTGTCCAGTGTTCAGTGTCCTAAGTGTCCTAAACCACCAGGGGTTTTGCAATGAACCCCATCACTTCCCTAGACCACCAAGAACTTAACCTTTTAAGGGGTTTTCTGGAACTCCCAAAAATCTTCTGAAGTCCAGGAGTGTTTTAAAATAATAGAAGAACCCTTACTGGACCACCAGAGGCTTTACAATGAACCCCATCACTTCCCTAGACCACCAAGAACTTTACCTTTTAAGAGGTTTTCTGGGACCCCGAAACATTTGCCAAAGTCCGGAAGTGTTTTAAAATAAAAGAAGAACCCTTACTGGACCACCAGAGGCTTTACAACGAACCCCATCACCTCCCTAGACCTCCAAGAATTTTACCTTTTAAAGGGTTTTCTGGGCCCCCGAAAAATTTTCCAAAGTCCAGAAGTGTTTTAAAATAATAGAAGAACCCTTACTGGACCACCAGAGGCTTTACAGTGAACCCCATCACTTCCCAAGACCACCAAGAACTTTCCCTTTTAAAGGGTTTTCTGGGACCACCAAAAATTTGCCAGAGAACCCTTACAGATCTGCTCAATCCTCAGCTGTTTCAGCCCTGTTGCCACATGTCGCCCAGCGATCTGAGGTGCCCGTGTCTGCCTGACGAATGGCGCATGTATTTTTATATTGTGCACTTGACGCGCGACTAATTGACAGCATATTTGACCTTTTTTAGATGGAGCCAGAATCAAAGGATCCTGCTGGTGCCTGTAGTGGCTATCAAAGGACCCTGTGTGATTTCCACGCAGCCTCAACACATTTGATGGGCAGTTTTGAAAACCACAAAGATGAGATTTGTTGCTAAGAGATGTAATTACTATGTGCGATGATTCACAAGGTTGTAGACTCTCCTTCATGTTGATTTATTTAACTTGTTTACTAGACGCGTTTCCAGTTGAAGGTCCTCGCTAATAAGGTTAGGCGAGGAGACGTTCCCTGTACATGATGAGATAGTTCTAATATACAGCCTACAAAACCTACCTCTGCTTGCTGCACACTGTATCCCCCCTGATTGGTGAGGGTCCAACTCCTGACACCCCTGCCGTTCAGCTGTGTGGATGGGCTGCAGTGAGTGCTACAGCCCCTTCCTAGGCCAGTGATGTCTCATTTGTTGGTCCCATGACCTATGTGCAGCTCAGTCTGTTACAGATCAAAGGGTGTGGACCCATTGTGCCAACTAACTGGTTAGGGCTAACCCTAAGATTGTTATTCTGGTGCCCCTTGGTATTCACCCTTTAATCCCTGTACAATGGTCTAGCATTCAGGGAAGCAACCAGACCACTACCTCCTGGGATAGTCCCGGTGTAGTTTGCAGCTGACCCACCGAGGGTTCCGGTGCAGGATACAGAAAATGCACCTAAAGCGCAGGATCAGTCTGAACAGTCATTAAGACTTAGATGCAGGTTACTAGATACAGGCACGGGATAAACCAGCAGGCTGGGTGATAATTTACAGGAACACGAACATGCCAGAAGGACAGGGTTAACGTAAACATGAACATAACTGAAACTGTAAGTGTGGGGGAAAACAGACAGGGCTACAGCTCAAATAGGAACAAACACAGGATAAGGACTCCTGCACACAACCGGTTGTATTTTTCTGTCCGCAAAACACGGATCAGCAAAACAAAAGGAATGACGTCTGTGTGCATTACGTATTTTAGCGGAACGAACAGCTGGCCCCTAATAGAAGTCTTATCCTTATCTGTAATGCGGACAATAATAGGACATGTTCTATTTTTTGGCGTAATGGAAATATGGACACATGGAAACGGAATGCACACGGAGTAACTTCCGTTTTTTTTGCGGACCCATTGAAATGAATGGTTCCGCATACAGTCCGCAAAAAAAACGGAACAGACACGGAAATAAAATACGTTCATGTGCATGAGCCCTAAGTGCAGAGTGCAAAATGTAGGAGAATCACAGAAGCAGTAGACGTCAACACCTTTGCTGGCGACCAGGAACCTTAGAGCTCAGGCACCCTCTGCATGGAAAGGATGCCTTAATTACCCAGGGACCCCTAGCCATTGGCTGGGGAAGGAGGCCGGAGTACTAGGCAGAAGCATGGAGGCAACAGCTCCAAAAAATGTGATATTGACGAGCTATCCAGACAGACCATCAATATCAGACTCCCAGAAAACCCCTTTGAGCAACCTTTCATAGAGAATACATCTGTACTGCTGCTGGTTCTGAAGAACTTCATGAGGATGTGTACAGAGAAGTATTGAACAGAGAAGTTGTCAGCAGAGAAGCAGTGAACAGAGAAGTTGTCAGCGAAGAAGTAGTATACAGGGAAGCAGTGTGCAGCCATTGAATATAGAAGCTCAGTGCAGACAGGCAGTGAGCAAAGAAGTTGTCAGCAGAGAAGCAGTGAACAGAGAAGTTGTCAGCAAAGAAGTAGTATACAGAGAAGCAGTGTGAAGCCAGTAAGTATAGAAGCTATGTTCAGACAGACAGTGAGCAGAGAAGTTGTCAGCAGAAAGGCAGTGTACAGAGAAGCGGTGTGCAGACAGTGAATATAGAAGGTACATGCAGACAGACAGTGAGCAGAGAACTTGTCAGCAGAGAGGTGGTGAGCAGAGAGGTTCAGTGCAGAGAAGCTGCCAGCCATAGGTGCAGTGGTGACTGGTGTACAGAACAGTTGATATCGATGGCAGTACAGAGACATTGCAGAGTCTAATTGCTCTGGTCTCCAGCGTGACAACTGTTCATGAGACAGTTCTACTTGTCTCCCGTCCGCCTGCACCTGACTTATCATAAGTGCAGTGGCAGCAACCTGCGGCTTTCCAGTTCTTGTGGACCTCTCAGCATCTCTTGACAGCCTGCACATGTTGGGAGTTGTAGCTCACCGCAGCTGCAGATCCTCAGGTTGGAGACCATAGTTTTAGTAGAGATAACCCTCAGATATAATCCTCTCCTCTTCTATCTCCAGAGCAGGCAGGAAGAATTTGCAATGCAAAATGCAAACAGTTGGCCCTCTCTGAAGATGCAGGTTATCGCGGCTGTAAGTGTCACGCCCCCTGAACACAGTCATTAACACTTACAGCATCCCGCTCTTCTGTTTTTAGAACTATTTTTCCTATTCTCACAGCCTGCGCATATTCTGTTCCCAGATGTATGATGATTCACTGGGCGCAGATCATGGTGATAAAATATTCTTGCCTACTATCATGAGCTGCCAGATCATGCTTTATTCAACCCTGTCCCTAAGTAGAGGCCACACCCCCGTGACGCCAGCCAAAATGCCCTATACAAAGTGCCCCCATACTGACACACCGCACACCCCATTTCCAATTAGCTGTGGCTTTGGTCGGACTCCATGGATGGAGCTGGTTACCATTCACATCAGTGGGAGCAGCGCTGCAGTAACCAGCACCGTCCACTACACAATGGATGGCGCTGTGTAGTTCCGGTGCCAGTGCTACACTGAAATAATTGGTGGGGGGTGCCGGGTGTCACCCATCTGATATTTATGGCCAATCCTGAGGCCATCAATATTAAAAGTTTAAGTTTTCCATCTGGAGACCGCCAAGTTGACGCAGGGAGTCTTATAAGACCTTATCCAGGTGGACAAAACCTAGTGTCACCAACTGGCAGGCTAACCTATAATTTGATGTCTGGCCCTTTAAAGGGGTTATGTCTCAAAACATATTCTACATTTTTCAAACCAGCACCTGGATCTGAAGACTTTTGTAATTGCATGCAATTAAAAATTTTGCATAGCCACTGGGTTATTCAATACAATGTATCTGTATAGCGCCACCTGCTGTTTGTTCTTTTCCTAATTTTATGTCCGTCTCACTGAGCTGGTCGCACATGCCCAGTTTAAATCTTCAACTGCCACCAGCCATATGTTCTGTTAGAAGCTGTGGCATTTACAGGGAGGGAGCTGCAGCAGAAAGGACATGCCCCCTGTGGGGCGTTGTCTCGATTGGTCGAGGGCCTTATGACTCCTCTGAGGTATCCGCGCCTGAGTGCACCCCCTATAGCTACGGCCCCGATCTCCTACGTTTTTCAATGTATGACCATACAGTGCACAGGCAAGGAATACAACGATTGTCTCCCCTGACTGCTCAGAGATACAGAAATGTTCATAGAGGTGGCTTCACGGTCATTCTGTCACCAGGACGTTATATTTTACAAAATTTTGATGACTTTTCAGAAATCTTGAGGAATTCTGTACATTTTATAGTCCTATCATGCCATATGGCGGAGTATTCCTATGTAGTATTCCGCTATCCAGTGTCTTGTATCTTGTATCTCTTCTGAGAATGTAATATTGGGGTTGGTAAGGAGGGTAGTGAAGAACCATGTTCCTTTGGGCCCCCACTGGCACCATGGGCCCGGGGCCAACACTTCCTCTGCACCCCTTAAACTGTGCTCCCGGTTGGTTGGACTTTATATGACGTATGTTGTACGTGATGCGGTTTTCTCGTATAGTGATGCGGCAGTTCTGCCCAGCGATAGCCGTCCTCTCTGAGCGCTCTTCTACAAGCTTTGCTGTGATTGGCTAATGACTATTGATTTATCGTCTCCAGCTGAGCCGGTCGTGGCTACTTTTTTTTATCCCCCCCCCCTTTCCAATATTTATTGCTTTTCCCTCAATTCTCTCGTCAGTTTTCCTCCCATCTTCCATCTGTCCCTGTTCACGTATTCCTGCGCGTGTCTTATGTCACAGCCAGCAGCTGTCATGTTGTAAAACCTGCTTCTGAGCAGATGCAGCGGCTTCTGTGCACGCTCCCGGAACGCGGGAGGACATATCATTATTAGTAATGCAGTTCTATTTGCACTTGATATCATGTAGCAGAGCTGAATTTGTCATTTACCTCTTTTGGAAATGTAATTCTTTGTGCATAGCCGACCTTCAGTCCTGTGCCCATTTTAAATAACATATAGTGCTTTTCTGATCTGCAGCATGAAATTACTCAGCTCTGCTACATCTGACGGAATCAGCGCTGTGATACTTGACGGTCTCAGTTCTGCTTGTGACACACTCAGCTTGCCTGCATTTGGCAAACTCAGGTCTGCTCTATCAGACGTCCTCAACTCTTCTACTTATGACAAACTTAGCTTTGCTACATTTGACAAACTCAGCTCTGCCACATCCAACACATAAGCTTTTGCAATGTGTATTACAAAGCTACGTTGAATGTGTCATTTCAATGTTGTGTGTTATCATACAGATGCAGCAGAGCTGAAGGCATCATTTATTGTTATAAGATGACAAGGTTTGTGATTGCAAATTCAGCTTTGCTACATCTAACACATTCAGCACTGCTACCCATGTAATAGGCTTTTGCAATTCATGTTAAAATTCTAAAAATTCACTTAAACTGAATTCATTTTAGTGAATTTTATATAAATATAAATAAACAAATAAAAATAAATATATAAATAAAAATGAATTTTAACATTTTAGTGCTGTGCATGTTGACGTACAGATGTAGCAGAGCTGAAGGCGTCATTTATTGTTATAAGATGACATGGTTTGTGATCGCAAATTCAACTTTGCTACATTTGACAAATTCAGCACTGCTACCCATGTAATAGGCTTTTGCAATGCATGTTACAACGCTAAAAATTAATTCACACTGAATGCGTCATTTTAATGTTGTCATACGTGTTTTCATATAGATGTAGCAGAGCTAAAGGTGTAATTTCTTGTTATAAGATGACATGGTTTGTGATTGCAAACTCGGCTGTGTTACATGGAATACATTCAGCACTGCTACCCACGTAATAGGCTTTTGCAGTGCATGTTAAAATGCTAAAAATTCATTCATGCTGAATGTGTCATTTTAGTGTTCTGCGTGTTGTACAGATGTAGCAGTGCTTAAAGCGTCATTTACTTGTTATAAGATGATGTGGTTTGTGTATCGTGATTGCAGACCAATTTATAATAATATAGGAGGTTTGGCTGCAGTCCTATGTAAAATTGAAAATAACGCACCACCTTAGCTCTGCTACATCTGACAAGCTGATAAACGTAACTCTGCTACCTCTGCACTAGATGCTCGTCTTGTTTGACTGTAATGTGATTGTCCTGCTGCTTCTGAGATGCAGTAATGACGTTAGTGCTGATTAATGCCCGGCCTGACCCATTACGAGGCGCTGCCCCCTCCCCCATATAGGGCTATTTATACATTCGGTATATTTATAGATGGATAGTTTTCCCGTGGTATCTAAATTAGGTTCTGGGACCATTTGACTGGGAGAGCTCCTTTCCCCTGACACTACATAAATCACAACAAGAAAAAATGGTGGATGCTCCTGCCGTTCTGTGTACGCAGCTGTTAAAGGGGTATTCCCATCTCACAAATGTAGTTTGTATAGTTAGATATAGCCATACCAATATTATTACTAATAGAATGTATTTATATGAAATGTACTGTTTAGAAGATTTCCCTGTTTGTATATCCATTGTCCTACACACATCAGTCAGGCCATTGCCCCTAGTTACGACCACCACGGCCATGTAGTAGTGGTGGCCGCTTGCTCCTGTTCAAACCCGTTCTGAGGTAACTGCTGTATTGTGCGCAGACACATCTTAGGGTTGTAGCACTTTTGTCTGTGCTTCCAAAACTCAGAGAAACGGATCCTGTTCCAAGATCAATTCATCTCTATGGAGCAGGATCCGTTTATAAAGTCTGCGTTTTGGACGGATCCTGACCATTGCATTTTGGACTGGTAGCGTCCAAAACGCAGATGTTAAAGCACCCTAAGATGTGTCTCCACATGTTCATGCAATGTGCGTTCACAATACAGCAGTTACCTCAGAGCAGGTTTGAACAGGAACAAGCCGGCCACCATTACTACATGGCCACGGTGGTCGTAACCAGGGGCAACGGCCTGACTGATGTGTGTGGGACAATGGATATACAAATAGGAAAATCTTCTAATCTGTACATTTTATATAAATACATTCTATTAGTAATAATATTGGTATGGCTATATCTAACTATACAAACTACATGTGTGAGATGGGAATACCCCTTTAAGTGGTTCTATTTGTTTCCATGGTTACAGACTACAGATTGGGCTTATGTAGTCTGACCCTGCGGTGTTAAGGTGGATTTAGACGAGCAGATAAGCGTTTAAGCGATCACCGTCACGAGCGACTACCGCCTTAAGTTCTAGTCCACAGCTAGCGTTTAAATGAACGGACTATCGTGCAAAATTTATTTACTTTTTCGATCGTATAATTGTTGATACTCCAGCCTACACTGGGCTCCTTATCGTCAAGAATGTACACAATGCACATTTATGTAACGCAATTCATTACTCCCCACGTCCCCTCTTCCTGCCTTGCAGACAGCAGAGGAACAAGGGTGCGCCACCAATGAGGCCAGGTGAGGCGATCACCTCAGGTAGCACCAGGTAGGGGCAAAAGGCGGGCAGCGGAAGGGCCATGGGCAATGCTCATCTCTACATATTTAACTGCGATGTCTTCCTGGCACACCGTTTCCTCTAATACAGTGGTCCCCAACCTTTTTTGCACCAAGGATGGGGGGGCAGTTGGTGGTGGTTTTTCCATAGTACCACCCAATAATGTTCCAGTAAAAAGTGCCCCCACAGTGCCCTCAATAATATACCAATAAGAAATGCCCCCACAGTGCCTCCCAATAATATACCAATAAGAAGTGTCCCCATAGATGCCCCACAGTACCCCCCCAATAATATACCAATAAGAAGAGCCCCCATAGATGTCCCCACAGTGCCCCCCAATAATGTACCAATAAGAAGTGCCCACATAGCACTCCTCTCCTTTGTACCATTGTAAAAAAAAAATAAACACTTATACCTCCATCGGGCTGGCAGCGATGTGATGCAGGCCTCTTCTGGCCTGGGTCCTGCGCTGTATGGCTCAGGTGGTACAATGATGTCATCGCGCCGCCTGAGCCGGCCTCTGATAGGCTGCAGGCACTATGCCTACAGCCTATCAAAAGAACGGGCAGGGGAGACACCTCTCCCTCCCAGGCCCTGTCCCAGGCATCTGTATCGCTGTCCTGAGGACGGCGATACAGATGACTATGGAGATGACCGCTTCCACAATGGAAGCGCTCATCTCCCTGTCCCCTGCCACCGCCCTCCACTGGTGACCAGGGCCCTGATTGCCTGTTCGGTGGTTGGGGACCCACTGCTCTAATAGGCTTCAGGAACTCGGACTAAAGCCTATCAGAGGCCGGTGTCATCATTATCACACTGCCTGAGCCGGGCTGCATAGAGCTCAGGGCACAGACTAGAGGAGGTCTGTGTCTTGCACTTTCTGAGGGGAAGGGGTTAGGTTAAGAAATTGGCATTGGGGGAGGGCGCTGTTTTAGTTTTCGCCTCAGGCAGCAGAAAGGCTAGGTGCACCCCTGCAGGGGAAGCGATTACCGTGTGATTGTGGGCTCAGACTACACAGGGCTTGTTTGTAGTCTGTATCCATGGAGACACATAGTTATGCATGGAGCTGACGAGATATGTTTAATCAAGACTGTCAAAGTCACTTAAAGAATTATGTAGCCTTTAAAAGGGTTTTCCAGGATTTTCATATGAGATTGGTGGGGGTCCAACTCCCAGCACCCTCACTGATCAGTTGTATGAAGAGGCCGCGGTGCTCTGTGGGTGCTTAGGCATCTTCTCTAGGACAGTGACGTCACATCTATCTGTCACGTGGCCTAGGCGCAGCTCAATCCCATTCAAGTGAATACCAAGTGATACCAAGCACAGCCACTGTACAATGGACGCTGCTGGGGTGCTGGGAGGTGGACCCCCACGATTTCATAATAATTATCTATTCGTGGCCTGCTATTGGTGCCCGCTCCCGCCATCGGATGTTTTGATCTGCGTGATGGGGAGATGCAGCGACAGCTGTTCTGGGTCAGGAGCGACGCGGGTTCCGGGGAGCAAGGTAAGTATAACCTGTGTAAGGGGCCAGGGCATTAGAGGGGGGCAATAGAGGGGTTGTATAACCCCTTTAAAGCCACTCCTGACCTCCTTCACAACCTTTTTTTTATTCCAGTGCATTCACTATGGAAAATAAAGTACTTTTGTAGATAGTCTTCATTATACATTTACCACTGCTTTGTATCCACTGCTGTACAGATCTATGCATCTCCATGGTAACAGACTACAAACACCACTGTGTAGTCTGATTTCACAGTCAAACTTCATTTATTGTCTGCCCCGTCCATACTGCTGTCATACATTTAGTAGCCTAGTAAGGGACAATAAGACCATGTAATACCAAGATACAGGAGCCATATAAAAACTCCATAGATAGTTCTATATAATGACTGAATAATACTGCTATACAGGTATATGTACGGACTCCAGTAAGATACACCCCAGTGCTGTCTCCATGGCCCAGACTATTTCCAGCATCTATCAGTTCATCCGCCGTCTTATATAATGCTTCTTGGAAAATGCTTCCATAATAAGGGGGTTAATCTCTGCTTAGAGGAGGTTACATCATGCAGTATACAGGACAGTGTGGTTACCGTCACCGCTACATTCACTGTACATCCCCTGGGGAAGGGTTCCAACTTTGTTATTCTGACCATAGATGGACAGAGTCAGCCCCGGCTCATGGGTCACCAAGAAGACTACAAGTGAATTCACTTCTCTAGAGATAGATAGATAGATAGATAGATAGATAGATAGATAGATAGATAGATAGATAGATAGATAGAAGATGGATACAGTGCCTTGTGAAAGTATTTGCCCCCCTGGAACTTTTCAACCTTTTCCCACATTTCAGGCTTCAAACAAAAAGCTATAACATTTAACATTTTTGGTGAAGAATCAACAACAAGTGGGTCACAATTGTGAAGTGGAACAAAATTTCTTGGATCATTTAAACCTTTTTTGTAATAATAAAACTGAAAAGTGGGGCGTGCAAAATTCTTCGTCCCCCTTGCATTAATACTTTGTTGCTCCACCTTTTGCTGCGATTACAGCTGCGGTCTCTTGGGGGATGTCTCTATCAGTTTTGCACATCTAGAGACTGAAATTCTTGCCCATTCTTCCTTGCAAAACAGCTGGAGCTCTTTGAGGTTGGATGGAGAGTAGAGATGAGTGAACATGCTCGTAACGAGCACTGTACCGCTCGGCTCCCCTGCGCTCGCATGGGCGCAGGCAGCCGCTTCCGTCCTCCTCACCCGACAGAAGCGGGCTGCCCATACGAGCGCAGGGGAGCCGAGCGGTACAGTGCTCGTTACGAGCATGTTCGCTCATCTCTAATGGAGAGCGTTTGTGAACAGCAGTTTTCAGCTCTTTCCACATATTCTCAATTGGATTCAGGTCTGGACTGTGACTTGGCCATTCTAAGACCTGGATACCTTTATTTTTGAACCATTCCATTGTAGATTTTGCTTTATGTTTGGGATCATTGTCTTGTTGGAAGATAAATCTCCGTCCTAGTCTAAGGTCTTTTGCAGACTCCAACAGGTTTTCATGCAGAATGGTCCTGTATTTGGCTCCATCCATCTTCCCATCAATTTTAACCTTGATGAAAAGCAGGCCCAAACCATGATGCTGCCACCACCATGTCTGACAGTGGGGATGGTGTGTTCAGGGGGATGAGCTGTGTTGCTTTTACGCCAAACATATCGTTTTGCATTGTTTCCAAAAAGTTGGATTTTGGTTTCATCTGAGCAGAGCCCCTTCTTCCACATGTTTGGTGTCTCCCAGGTGGCTTGTGGCAAACTGTAAACCAGACTTTTTATGGATATCTTTGAAAAATGGCTTTCTTCTTGCCACTCTTCCATAAAGGGCAGATTTGTGAAGTGTTGGACTGATTGTTGTCCTATGGACAGACTCTCCCACCTCAGCTGTAGATCTCTGCAGTTCATCCAGAGTGATCATGGGCCTCTTGGCCTCATCTCTGATCAGTCTTCTCCTTGTTTGAGATGAAAGTTTAGAGGGACGGCCGGGTCTTGGTAGATTTGCAGTGGTCTGATACTCCTTCCATTTCAATATGATCGCTTGCACAGTGCTCCTTGGGATGTTTAAAGCTTGGGAAATCTTTTGGTATCCAAATCCGGCTTTAAACTACTCCACAACAGTATCACGGACCTGCCTGGTGTGTTCCTTGGTCTTCATGATGCAGAACCCTGAGACTATCACAGAGTAGGTGCATTTATACGGAGACTTGATTACACACAGGTGGATTCTATTTATCTTCATCAGTCATTTAGGACAACATTGGATCATTCAGAGATCCTCAATCAACTTCTGAACTGAAAGTAAATGGGCCGAATAATTCTGCACGTCCCACTTTTCAGTTTTATTATTACAAAAAAAGTTTAAATGATCCAATAAATTTCGTTCCACTTCACAATTGTGACCCACTTGTTGTTGATTCTTCACCAAAAATTTAAAATGTTATATCTTTTTGTTTGAAGCCTGAAATGTGGCAAAAGGTTGAAAAGTTCTAGGGGGGCGAATACTTTCGCAAGGCACTGTATATAGATAGACAATAGATAGACAGACCTATAGAGATGTGCTCTGTGAGTTAAACAGCCGAGACTCCAGACTGATACATTGTAACAGACTAGCAGAAAGATGTGTGCAGCTGCTGCAGATTAGTTGCAGAGCATGTATAAAGCTCCAGTTTGGAGTTGGTTTTAGAAATACTCACATATTTTTGGAGACATTCATTAAAGGGCATCTGTCAGCAGTTTTGTACCTATGACACTGGCTGACCTGTTACATGTGCACTTGGCAGCTGAAGACATCTGTGTTGGTCCCATGTTCATATGTGCCTGAATTAATAAGAAAAATGAGGTTTTATTATATGCAAATGAGCCTCTAGGAGCAACGGGGGCGTTGCCATTACTCCTAGAGGCTCTGCTCTCTACAACTGTGGGGCCCTCTACACTTTGGACTTTAGGGGAAGTCAGGGCCAGATGTGATGAAGTGTTCACTGCATGGTCCTGTCAATCAAAGTGCACAGGGTGCGGCAGTTGCAGAGAGAGCAGAGCCTCTAAGTGTAACAGCAACGCCCCTGTTGCTCCTAGAGGCTCATTTGCATATAATAAAACAACATTTTTCTCAGCAATGCGGGCACATATGAACATGGGACCAACACAGATGTCTTCAGCTGCCGAGTCCAAATGTCACAGGTCAGCCAGTGTCATAGGTACAAAACTGCTGACAGATGCCCTTTAAGACCACTCTATACTGGCATCAGAAGCTCCAGAATTATTAAAATTACTAATAAGTGATAATTTCATAATAAATGAATAATTGTGGCGCATCTGTGCAGGTCCGTGCTCCAAAACGTAAGTGTATACCAGAAATGGAGCTGGCGTAGATTATAATAAATGTGCTGGACTGGTACTGCCTATACCCCGAGCTCTCTCTGCCCACTTTTTGGAAGGTGGCAAGTTGGGGCTCTAAACCCCCCGAATGTTGCGAAATTTTGGCCAATTATGTCATTATCCAAACCTGATGCCAATTTTCTAATTCTCAGATTCTAATTCTAGAATTTTCAGATTCTAATTTTTCACCATTTTCAAGATCTCTGCTTGCTCTCAGTGAAAGGAAATAGATATCTATGTTGAAAATGTGAAGGATTGGAACATTCTATCCAGATACCGTATTTTGGTCCCCATTGCAGCAGCGTGAGGCATCACCTGATCGCTGTATCCGTGTCAGCAGCTCCTCGGTACACAGTGTAAATGAGATAGAAGCTAGCAGGGCGCAGTGTCACAGGAAGAGATGACAATGTGATATGCAAACTGTGAGCGGGGACCGTCAGCCTGCTGCCGTCTGGATGATGGATTTGCTCAGATGATTGTCAGGTGCTTCGCAAACACAGAATTAATTTCAAAGCTGGAGCCTGGATTCACATTCAATAAGGTGATCATGGGGTAATCTGTCTGCTACTTTGGCTTCAATTGTAAAAGAGCCTCTTTCAGCGTGATCAACCCTATTAAACCAGACATATTGCCTGGTAGGGTTCATCATGCTGAGTAAAATGTTTCCTTTCTTTTCTATAAAGGGTTAAAAATGGTCGAGATATCTAAAATTTTACATTTATGTACGGTACATTAGCTACTTGGAGCACCAGGGGGCTGGCCATAGCACTAGGAGCACTACTAGTGCAATGTTCCCTGTGCTCTCTGTACTTCTGTCTCCGTTTTAAGCAGGGCTGTGGAGTCGGAGTCGTGGAGTCGGAGTCGGTCACCATTTTGGTGGAGTCGGAGTCGGTATAAAATGGACCGACTCCGACTCCTAAAATATATAATGAATTAGTACATTTAGTTCAGTGCCAGGGGCGTAGCTATAGGGGGTGCAGAGGTAGTCGCTACCGGGCCCAGGAGCCTGAGGGGGCCCAAAGACCCCTGTGCCACATAAGAAGACTCCAGAATTATAAAGTGCATGCAGGTCAAGTTACACCTCTGACTGGAGGGAATCGGTTAGGACAAGAATTTGGCATGGGGGGGCTTGGAGCATTTAAATTTTTGCCTCAGGCAGCGTGAAGGCTATGTGCTCCCCTGCCCCTGGCCACAAAGTACTGAGGGAAGGGGGGCCCAAGCTGAACTCTTGCACCAGGGCCCATGAGCCTTTAGCTACGCCCCTGTTCAGTGCTGAATATATTTTTATAAGAATTTGTGAAATGATGAAATGTCCTATAAATGTCTGTTCTATTCCTGATCTAAGGATTTAGGCTTTTAGTTGAGATGACTGTGTACTGCCCTTTATGTCCAGTGCATGTTCTCTCTGATGCTTTATGTTTCCTCTGAGCTCATGTTTGGAGAGGTTAGATGCTCTCATGGCTTCTATCTGCTGATGTAAAACACCTAGAGCCTTATGTATAAAAACTGTCTAGGTGTAGAAGTTTCTTTGTTGCCCATAGGAACCAATCAGAGCTCCCCTTTCATTTCATATAGTGCTCTGGAGAAATGAAAGGGGAGCTCTGATTGGTTGCTATGGGCAACAAAAAAAGTCTTAGACCTAGACAGTTTTCATACATCAGGCCCAGAGGCGTAGCTACTGGGGGGAGGGGGGTCAGGGGAGGCGATGCTCCGGGCCCAATACCTCTGGGGGGGCCCAGCAGGGATGCCCTTAGTACAATCAGGCGAATACAAGTGAGCGCTTCCATTATGGAGTCTGATGGGGCACATTAAGCCGATCTGAGGTCTAATGGGGGCACATTCTGATGATCTGAGGTCTGATGGGGGCACATTCTGCTGATCTGAGGTCTGATGGGGGAACATTCTGCTGATCTGAGGTCTGATGGGGGCACATTAAGCCGATCTGAGGTCTGATGGGGGCACATTAAGCCGATCTGAGGTCTGATGGGGGCACATTAAGCCGATCTGCGATCTGATGGGGGCACAATACGCTGATCTGAGGTCTGATGGGGGCACATTAAGCCTATCTGAGGTCTGATGGGGGCAGATTAAGCCGATCTGAGGTCGATGGGGGAACATTCTGCTGATCTGAGGTCTGATGGGGGCACATTCTATTGATTTGAGGTCTGATGGGGGTACATTCTGCTGATCTGAGGTCTGATGGGGGCACATTCAGCTGATCTGAGGTCTGATGGGGGCACATTCTGCTGATCTGAGGTCTGATGGGGCACATTCTGCTGATCTGAGGTCTGATGGGGGCACAATATGCTGATCTGAGGTCTGATGGGGGCACAATACGCTGATCTGAGGTCTGATGGGGGCACAATACGCTGATCTGAGGTCTGATGGGGGCACATTAAACCGATCTGAGGTCTGATGGGGGCAAGGGACTGTTAGTTTAGTGATGTAAAAGCTGGGAACAGATTTCCTTTAACATAGGAGTCCCCTTTTTTACTCCTATTAATCCTATATTTTACTGCATTATGTGGTAGAGTATTTAGACTAGGGTATGTAGAAAGTCTATTGTACTGTACTTAACAGCATAGATGATCTAGCAGTTTATATAGTCATCTTGCTAATACAGTATTATAACCACAACTAGTAGTATGTGCTGTGAAGTGGGAAACGTGCGTTTGGGAAGCCAATAAGTGGGGGGCCCACTCAAGTATGTTTCGCCCCCCCATGTGCTGAACCTCTAGCTATGCCTCTGATCAGGCCCTTAGTGAGCTGTACCCAGAGAAGCCTGATAGATTACAAACTGTTTTTGTCATGACTTATCTGTACTATTTATTTTATGCAAATTTGTTTAAAGTTATCACTTAAACATGCTCCATGTATGAGGGAGTAGGAGTCGGAGTCGGGAGTTGGAGTCGGGGTGAGGGGAAATTGAGGAGTCGGAGTCGGGGCTTTGGCTTACCGACTCCACAGCCCTGGTTTTAAGTGACAGGGTTGGACATGTTGTCTAGCCCTGTGTTCTCGCGGGAGCACCGAGGCTCAGTGACTTGGCGTCTGCGCAGTGGATCTGATGTGCAATGCGCAGTGAGTTTGTGCCTGCACTGTGGATCTGATGTGTGCTGCTCAGTGACTCGACGCCTGCGCAGTGGATCTGATGTGTGCTGCTCAGTGGCTCAGCGTCTGCGCAGTGGATCTGATGTGCAGTGCGCAGTGAGTTTGTGCCTGCACTGTGGATCTGATGTGTGCTGCTCAGTGACTCGACGCCTGCGCAGTGGATCTGATGTGCAGAGCGCAGTGAGTTTGCACCTGCGCAGTGGATCTGATGTGCACTGCTCAGTGACTAGGATGAAGTTCTCATCAGATCCCCTGCGCAGGCACTGAGTTACTCAGCTGACTCGGCACTTGCGCAATGCTTCTTCTGCTGCTTTCCAACCTTAAGAAGCAGAATCTGATTCACCGCGCAAGTGCTGAGTCACTGGGCCTCGGAGCCGTGGTAGGAACACAAGGCTAGATGAGGTGTTTAGCCGTTTCACTAATACATCTCGGCCATTATTCAACCTTGATATAGAAGAAAGGTAATGTTTTACTCAGCATGATCAACCCCAATAGGGTTGATTGGGCCCCGAGAATAATTTCTCAGGGTAGGCCCAAGGAACCCGTCCGACACTGATCCACCATTCACTAGACAATTTTTAACCACCCTGACAAAATTACCCCCCTGGCAAAACCCTGACAAAAATGCCCCCCCCCCCCACACTTCCTGACAAAAATTAACTCCCCTCCCACTTCTACAACTAACCCATCCCTACTGTAAAGGTGACAGCTTTTGTTGTCCAAGAAACCTTGGGAAACCCTAGTTGCGCAACACTGCACTTTGATGGTACCATATAAGAGACGCAGTAGTCTCTTTGAAGAAATGGCCATAGGTCCAAAGCAGAAATGTGGTGGTGCCGATGGTGCAGTTACTGAGCAACTAAAACATCTGGACTGAAATAAGGTATTTGTACCCTCACATTTTATTCATTTGATCCACATCCCTTCCCCCCTCAGTTTCCAATTGTCCAATTTTCATAGTCTGTAAATGAAGCTGCTCCTTTTGCCTCTCCCTCAGCGGGAAGTCTCAGCACAATCTCAAACACACACAGTAATGTCAATGCTGCCTTTTATTGCAATGACTTATTTATTTATCTTGTGATTGAATTTTTGACAACCTTTTAGTTTAAACAGTTCCTACTTTTTCTACTGCTCATCTTATTCGCCATAGGTCCTCCTGCTGAAGCCTCCAGAGATGAGCTGAGCCCTCTATGACGTCCACATGCATCAATGGGGTCCACTTAGGACAACCCTTATAACTCTAATGTAATTAAACTGAAGATTGATGTAAATAATGATTATTAGATTAACTTCTCATCCAGTTATTGTGTCGCCCCATGAGGTCAGCATTAGATATCTGTGTTCCAGAACATCACGACTTCCTCTGTCATTTAATAAAATCCATTATAGAGAAACAGGAGACGGAAATGCATCTGTCATGTTAATAATGGTCAGTGCCAGAGGCTCATGATCAAAAAGTCCCCGGTATAAGTAATAGTCACTGAGTCACCTATTACATAGTCAAGTCGGAGAAAACTGGGTGACAACCAACATGACTGCCCTTACTAGACCTACATGATAAGTCAGTGTTCCCACACTCCCGCAAAAATTTTTATTCTCTGACCTGTTAGAAAGGTGCATGATATAATCTATAGTGAACGTAATCTTCTTATCAGAGAATGTAATTTTGAGTAATAACCTCTCTTCTTATTGTAGCTGGGTCATGTGACCAAGTCCCTGACCTCCAACTGACCCAGGACAGGAAGCCAGTCACTGCTGTATTCATTCCTATGAGACTGAAAGTGAGGCTCCCACAGGAATACATAGAGAATTAGAATCCCTGTCCAGTGTCCACACATAAGTCTCTGTGTGAGTTAGTGAGTCTAATTCCTAGTCACATGACACAGATAAGAAACTTCAGGATGATATAAGTCAAAAATACAGACACTGGTAAGAAAACTACATTCACTACAGATTACATCATGTACATTCCTAGCAGGACATGGAATACATTTTTTTGCGGGAGTTCTTCTTTAAATGCCTATATAGCGACAAGGACGTAGAATGTATTACCATATAGATAATGCTGCCATTCAGGAAGCTGGGATTGACATTTTCAGTAGGAAAAAGTTTTGCCAGTGGTTTTGCGGAGCTGACAAAATTTAAAGTGCGCCTAAAAAGAAAACAAAAAAGAACTTTATTTAATAACTGCTATTAAAACACGGGTGGACCTGTAAAGCCTCATTCACACATCCGTGTCCGTGCTCAAATCCGTGAGCAGGTGGTCAGTGAGGCATCCGTGAAGCTGTCCGTGAAGGATCCGTGTTGGGTCCGTGTTTTGCCATCCGTGTTGCATCCGTGTTTCACTGACACTGAACAGCTGAAAAATAATTTTCAAAGTATCTCTTCTTAATGATCCGTGAAACACGGATGCAACACGGATGGCATCCGTGAGGATCCATGATTTTCACAGACTCATTGACTATAATGGGTGTGAGGGATCCGGGAACACAGATCAAGATAGGACATGAATCCGTGCTAAAAACACGGACCCATGAACCGTGCTAAAACACTGATGTCTGAATACACACATTGAAATGAATTGAGACATGTCCTGTCCGTGGAGAACACGTACAGCACACGTCCATGAAACACTGACGTGTGAATGAGGCTTAACAGTCCCTTTTGATCGTGCAACCCCAGGAATACCTGCATATAGGACGGGGAAGCTTAAATTGAACACAGCAGCCCATCACCTATATGCCAGGTAACTTCCTACCTGGTGTGAGTCAGGTCAGAGGTCAGTGCTTATAAAAAAAAAAACTATCTCACTGAACCTCCGCACCGCCAGACTAGTGATATGTTACAGGGAAACGAATAAGGGAGCAGACCCACATCATATTCCATGAACTATCATCACATCTCATTATCAGTCTCTGTCTCTCAACCCTTGATCGCTCAGCTATTGGAGCGCCTATACTTTCCCTGATATAAACTTAAAGAAGAACTCCCGCAAAAAATGTTATTCTCTGACCTGCTAGAAATGTACATGATGTAATCTGTAGTGAACGTAATCTTCTTACCAGTGTCTGTATTTGTGAGTTATATCTCACTGATGCTTCTCATCTGTGTCATGTGACCAGAAATCAGACTCACCAACTCACACAGCATCTTATGTGTGGACAGGAAGTCTATTTCTCTATGTATTCCTATGGAAGCCTCACTTTCAGTCTCATAGGAATGAATAGAGCAGTAACTGGCTTCCTGTCCTGGGTCAGTTGGAGGTCAGGGAGTTGGTCACATGACGCAGCTACAATTAGAAGAGGGGGGGATAGCTCACAAATACAGTCTCTGATGAGAAGATTGCATTCACTACAGATTACATCATGCAGCATTCTAACAGGTCAGAGAATAACATTTTTTGCCGGAGTTCTATTTTAAATCTAACTAGTGCCCATATCATAATTGTCCAGATAACACTCAGCAAGATGTACTAGCTAACTGCCCCTCTTCAATGCTCGACACGTTTCTAGATCCTAACAGACCTTCCTTAAAGGGGCTATCCCACGAATAATGTAAAAAATGAAAATGAGACATCATATAGAACATGACGATCTCTTTTTAACAAAGCTAGAACCAGCCCTTTACCTTACATGGATCCAGAGATCTCCTCATTCATTGCTCTGTTAGATTTATATCAAGCTGAGAGCTCAAGGGGAGTGTATTTTCTGCTGCAGCTAAGGAGGCGTGTCTCAGCTCTACCTATCACAGCTCAGGAGGCGTGTCCATTCTCTCCCTATCACAGCTCAGGAGGCAGTTAAAAGTTGAAACTGAGTATGTGCGGCCTGCTCAGTGGATAGGTCAAAGAAATAAGAAATTAAGTGGTCCTATACAGATACATGTTATTGAATAACTCAGTAGCTATACAACATTTCTAATGACATGCAATTACAAAAGTATTCAGATCGAGCTGCTGGTTTGAAAACTGTAGAATATTTTTCGTGGGACAACCCCTTTAAGAGCTTAAGCTAAAGTTAGGTATGCGGCAGACAAACATACCTAAGAGTACGCCACCTCTCAATGTGGGTCTGATCTCAGTACTAGTGCGGCAGTGAGGCGGCCGCCAAAATTCTGGGTTTAAAAACCCTATGCTCCGCCCCTAGATGACGATGTGCAACGCCCAGCCTCGACCTGCCCTGTAAACGCTGATGATGCATAACTCCCTCGGACCCAGCCCACAGCTGTCTTTCCATCGGCGGACATGATATCCCAGAAAGACTGGGTAGGTATACAGGGACCAATCGGTGGATAAATAACATGTATGTCCATGTGAACAACACATAAAGGACAACATCGAAGAGCAGTACAATAGATCCGATCCTGTGGTTTTGCTGCTCAAAAATAGTTCTGCATATATAGAATCTATATCAATTATAACACATTGACTGGTACCATTGTTATCACAGCCCTTCAGTCAGATATAAAATACATCTCCTACTCTTTAAAACTATATAATTGTGTACAGGGGGCAGTATAATAGTAATTATATTCTTGTACATAGGAGTCAGTATTATAGTAGTTATATTCTTGTACATAGGAGGCAGTATTATAGTAGTTATATTCTTGTACATAGGAGCAGTATTATAGTAGTTATATTCTTGTACATAGGAGCAGTATTATAGTAGTTATATTTTTGTACGTAGGAGCAGTATTATAGTAGTTATATTCTTGTACATAGGAGCAGTATTATAGTAGTTATATTCTTGTACATATGAGCAGTATTATAGTAGTTATATTCTTGTACATAGGAGCAGTATTATAGTAGTTATATTCTTGTACATAGGAGGCAGTATTATAGTAGTTATATTCTTGTACATAGAGGCAGTATTATAGTAGTTATAATCTTGTACATAGGAGGCAGTATTATAGTAGTTATATTCTTGCACATAGAGGCAGTATTATAGTAGTTATAATCTTGTACATAGGAAGCAGTATTATAGTAGTTATATTCTTGTACATAGGAGCAGTATTGTACTAGTTATATTCTTGTACATAGAAGCAGTATTATAGTAGTTATATTCTTGTACATAGGAGCAAGATTATAGTAGTTATATTCATGTACATAGGAGCAGTATTATAGTAGTTATATTCTTGTACATAGGAGCAGTATTGTAGTAGATATATTCTTGTACATAGGATGCAGTATTAAAGTAGTTATATTCTTGTACATAGGAGCAGTATTATAGTAGTTATATTCTTGTACATAGGAGGCAGTATTATAGTAGTTATATTCTTGTACATAGGATGCAGTATTAAAGTAGTTATATTATTGTACATAGGAGCAGTATTATAGTAGTTATATTCTTGTACATAGGAGGCAGTATTATAGTAGTTATATTCTTGTACATAGGAGGCAGTATTATAGTAGTTATATTCTTGTACATAGGAGGCAGTATTATAGTAGTTATATTCTTGTACATAGGAGCAGTATTATAGTAGTTACATTCTTGTACATAGGAGGCAGTATTATAGTAGTTATATTCTTGTACATAGGAGCAGTATTATAGTAGGTATATTCTTGTACATAGGAGCAGTATTATAGTAGTTATATTCTTGTACATAGGAGGCAGTATTATAGTAGTTATATTCTTGTACATAGGAGGCAGTATTATAGTAGTTATATTCTTGTACATAGGATGCAGTATTAAAGTAGTTATATTCTTGTACATAGGAGCAGTATTATAGTAGTTATATTCTTGTACATAGGATGCAGTATTAAAGTAGTTATATTCTTGTACATAGGAGCAGTATTATAGTAGTTATATTCTTGTACATAGGAGCAGTAATATAGTAGTTATATTCTTGTACATAGGAGCAGTATTATAGTAGTTATATTCTTGTACATAGGAGCAGTAATATAGTAGTTATATTCTTGTACATAGGAGCAGTATTATAGTAGTTATATTCTTGTACATATGAGCAGTAATATAGTAGTTATATTCTTGTACATAGGAGCAGTATTATAGTAGATATATTCTTGTACATAGGAGCAGTATTATAGTAGTTATATTCTTGTACATAGGGGACAGTATTATAGTAGTTATATTCTTGTACATAGGAGGCAGTATTATAGTAGTTATATTCTTGTACATAGAGGCAGTATTATAGTAGTTATAATCTTGTACATAGGAGGCAGTATTATAGTAGTTATATTCTTGCACATAGAGGCAGTATTATAGTAGTTATAATCTTGTACATAGGAAGCAGTATTATAGTAGTTATATTCTTGTACATAGGAGCAGTATTGTACTAGTTATATTCTTGTACATAGAAGCAGTATTATAGTAGTTATATTCTTGTACATAGGAGCAAGATTATAGTAGTTATATTCATGTACATAGGAGCAGTATTATAGTAGTTATATTCTTGTACATAGGAGCAGTATTGTAGTAGATATATTCTTGTACATAGGATGCAGTATTAAAGTAGTTATATTCTTGTACATAGGAGCAGTATTATAGTAGTTATATTCTTGTACATAGGAGGCAGTATTATAGTAGTTATATTCTTGTACATAGGATGCAGTATTAAGTAGTTATATTATTGTACATAGGAGCAGTATTATAGTAATTATTATTCTTGTACATAGGAGGCAGTATTATAGTAGTTATATTCTTGTACATAGGAGGCAGTATTATAGTAGTTATATTCTTGTACATAGGAGGCAGTATTATAGTAGTTATATTCTTGTACATAGGAGCAGTATTATAGTAGTTACATTCTTGTACATAGGAGGCAGTATTTATAGTAGTTATATTCTTGTACATAGGAGCAGTATTATAGTAGTATATTCTTGTACATAGGAGCAGTATTATAGTAGTTATATTCTTGTACATAGGAGGCAGTATTATAGTAGTTATTATTCTTGTACATAGGATGCAGTATTAAAGTAGTTATATTCTTGTACATAGGAGCAGTATTATAGTAGTTATATTCTTGTACATAGGAGCAGTATATAGTAGTTATATTCTTGTACATAGGAGCAGTATTATAGTAGTTATATTCTTGTACATAGGAGCAGTATTAATAGTAGTTATATTCTTGTACATAGGAGCAGTATTATAGTAGTTATATTCTTGTATGTACATAGGAGGCAGTATTATAGTAGTTATATTCTTGTACATAGGAGGCAGTATTTATAGTAGTTCTATTCTTGTACATAGGATGCAGTATTAAAGTAGTTATATTCTTGTACATAGGAGCAGTATTATAGTAGTTATATTCTTGTACATAGGAGCAGTAATTATAGTAGTTATATTCTTGTACATAGGAGCAGTATTATAGTAGTTATATTCTTGTACATAGGAGCAGTAATATAGTAGTTATATTCTTGTACCTAGGAGCAGTATTATAGTAGTTATATTCTTGTACATATGAGCAGTAATATAGTAGTTATATTCTTGTACATAGGAGCAGTATTATAGTAGATATATTCTTGTACATAGGAGCAGTATTATAGTAGTTATATTCTTGTACATAGGGGACAGTATTATAGTAGTTATATTCTTATACATAGGAGCAGTATTATAGTAGTTATATTCTTGTACATAGGAGGCAGTATTATAGCAGTTATATTCTTGTACATAGGAGGCAGTATTATAGTAGTTGTATTCTTGTACATAGGAGGCAAGATTATTGTAGTTATGTTATTGTAAGTAGGGGCAGCATTATAGTAGTTATATTCTTTGCCAGTAGAAAGGTTCTCCAAAGATAAACTGGTGTCTGCTGTGCATTGTCCATCATATATGTGAATGTTATTATCATTATCTGTCTTGTCTATGGAGATTTCTAATACTGAACTTTCCTTGAACATTGGAAGCCAGGTCTTTTCTTGTAATTAACCTTGAGCAGCTCTCATCATTTAGTTGCTTTCTAGATTGGTTTGTGCTCTCTCACACATTATGCGGTAAACAAGCCTTCAGGACTGTGGTGCTCTGTTACACGGGTCGTCATGTGCTTTACCAATCTCTCAGCAGAGAACACAAGGCTGCTGCACCGTCACACCGCCTGGAGGGGCAGGAAAGGGACATTCATTACATTTGCTGTTTTATTGTTGTTCGACATGAAATTTTCATTAGATTGAAACCTGTAAGTTAAAGAACATTGCCCTAGAAAAAAAGCATAATTAGAAATATGAACCAGCCATTTAAAATTGCAGTAGTTGACCTTATAAAGGTTGTCAACCAGCGTCCATGCTCTGCATGTATGTTACGGTAGTTTTTGACATTTTATTGCTCTGGCATTCTGTTTCTTAACCAGGAGGCTCAGTATCAACACGTTTATGTATTCTACATAGAATAGGACATTAGCTCTTTGAATGAAGACAGAAAAAATTAAATAGCAAAATGAAAGTAAATATCTGATAATGTCCCATCATGCATTAGTCCCATTTGGCATTTTTCACGTATTCTCAGATGTGAATATAAATTATAGCTAAATGTAATTTTTAATATTTTGACAATATACAACTCAAAGGCTTCTATTTAAACATAGTAACATCTAATATATAAAGTGTATGTCTGTATGTCCGCTAAAGGAATCTGCACCGTCACATTTGCAATCACGAAATTTGGCACACAGATACATCCGGTGTCCGAGAAGGTTTTAGTCGAGGTCTCAGCTCTCTAGGACATACTGTTCCTGAGATATTCCCAAAAAATGCAAATATGGCACGTCACATGACCGACATTAGCCAATGTAAGCCTGCAGGTCTTTCTCTTCATATCCTAACTGCCATACACACTGTCACATGTCCCTTATCAGCCAATAGAAGCTTGCAGGTCCTTAGTCTCCACATACACACAGTTTTACACCAGGTTTTCATAACAACCCAGTCCTTTCTCTTCACTGCTGTAGGTGCAGGGCGCTATGGATGACACTGTTAAGGGAGCGGAGTGCTGTGGAGGTCACAGGACTTAAAAACCCCACCCCCATGTCCCACTAAGCCACGCCCCGGTTATGTCACGCCCCCTCCCTCTCCGCAGCTGAGAGGGATTGAAAAAATGAAGGTAAAAATCACCTTCTGTCAGCTGCAGGGGTGGGATGGAGGGTGACTTTCTCCCTGCAGCTCATGCTTAGACTGCACAGTGCTGTTGTCTGAGAGTGAGCTGTTCAAAGGGACATCCCTGTGTCCGTCCAGGCCCTGCACCGGACAGAGGACAGGGAGTCTGAAAGCCAGACTGTCCAGCCAAAAACAGGACCTCTGGCCACCCTAGGGGCAGGCTGCTGTGGAGGTCACAGTTAAGGGGACGATCTGCTATGGAGGTCAGTGTTAAGGGTCAGAATGCTGTAGATGCCACTGTTAAGGGGGCGGGGTGTTGTGGAAATCACGGTTAAAGGGAACCTGTCATCACCTTCATGCTACCCATACTAACAGCAGAATAAAGTAGAGACAGGTGAGTTGATTTCATTGGTCTGTCATTTATAAGTTAAAAGTAAGTGGTTGCCGAGAACCAACATCACAAACATTGCATATTAGGCCTGGAAAAGAGTCAAATCTTCATGAGAAGAGACATAATTATTCATGAATTCCTGCTTTCCCTGCCCACCTGATGATGATTGACATGCTTCTACCTAGTTTTCTCCCTTTCTCTCTAGGAGAGAACTTCCAATCATAAGCAGATGGGTGGGGAGAGCAGGAGATTAGGAATAACCATGACTCTTCTCAGGTAGATTTGACTCTTTTCACGGCCTGGGCTGCAATGTTTGTGATGTTGGTTCTCAGCAACCACTCACTTTTAGCTCAAGAGAGAGACACCGCTGAAATCAGCATTTCTGTCACTAATTTATGCTGCCCTCAGTTCAGTCAGCATAAAGTTGATGACAGGTTCCCTTTAAGGAGATGGGGTACTGTGGAAGTCACTAATAAAGGGGTGACTGCTGTGGAGGTCACTGTTAAGGGAGCGGGTTATTGTGGAAATCAATGTTACTGACATGGGGTACTGTGGCGGTCACTAATAAAGGGGCAGCCACTGTTTAGGTCACTGTTAAAGGGGAAGGTGCTGTGGATGTTACTGTTAAGGGGGTAGGCTGCTGTGGAGGTCACTGTTAAGGGAGGAGGGGACTGTGGAGGCCACTATTAAAGGGGCAGCGGGGTACTGTGAGGTCACTGTTAAGACAGCGGGATACTGTGAGGTCATTGTTAAGGTAGCAGGGTACTGTGGCAGACACTGTTAAATCAAAAGAGGTTACCTCTAACTGGTTACCTCCCCTCTGTTCCTTTACTGAAGGCAAATAGCAATTCATTCATAACTTCTAGTGCAAATAATGAAGGAATGGCACAACATAGAGACATAAGAATAGATGTTCCAGAATTGTTAGTACGTGGGGAATGCATGAAGCTATTAAAACAGGCATGTCAGGAGAGGGGACAGGTCCTCTTTAAAGAAGCGCTCCTGTCATGTCAGGCTTAGTAAGTACTTGTATTCCTCATACCATGACAGCTCTAGAGCTTCTTTTCGTAGAATTCTGCATTATGCTTTTCCTTCTGGTATTCTTCTTGGAAAAGTATGAATCAACTGATACGTACCTATACAATGTCCAATTGGTGTCGACAGTGGCAGAATGTGCAATGAAATACCCTATTGACAGGGGCGTACATAGAAATCGAGGGGCCCCATAGCGAATCCCAGAACTGGGCCCCCCACCCAAATATAAAGTACAATTATTGTAACTGTATATTGTGTGTGTATATATATATACAGTATGTACAGTATATATATATACACACACACACAGGGATATATATTATAGTGTTACCTGCAGTCCCATGTAAAACCACAGATAACACTAGTGTAGATCATGTGGTAGTGTTACCTGCAGTCCTATGTAAAACCACAGATAACACTAGTGTAGATCATGTGGTAGTGTTACCTGCGTCCTTAGTGTGCCTCCCTGTGCCTCTTCCACTGGACTCCATGCTGGCGGCGCTGTCTACTTTTCCGTCTTCTTCTTCTTTCCCCGCACAGAATGTCCTAATGCAGCTGCGTCAAGACATAGGAACACTGTGGGCATGATGATGGTGACAAACACCCAGGGACACAGGGACAGACAAACATAGAGGGTGACAGACACACACACAGGGGGACAGACACACACACAGGGGGACAGACACACACACAGGGTGACAGACACACACAGGGACCGACACACGACAGGGACACACAGGGACAGGGACAAGGATGGACAGGGACACACAGGGACAGGGACACACAGGGACAGGGACACACATACAGACACCCAGGGATAGACTGACACCCAGGGACAGACTGACACCCAGGGACAGACAGACACCCAGGGACAGAAAGACACCCAGGGACAGAAAGACACCCAGGGACAGAAAGACACCCAGGGACAGAAAGACAGCCACGGACAGAAAGACACCTAGGGACAGAAAGACACCCAGGGACATAAAGACACCCAGGGACAGACAGGGACACACACATGGGGACAGACAGACACATAGGGGGACAGACAGACACACAGGGGGACAGACAGGCACAGGGACAGACAGACACACACAGGACACACACAGGGGGACAGACAGACACACAGGGACAGACAAACACACAGGGGGACAGAAAGACACACAAAGAGACAGACATACACACACACACAGGGGGACAGACACACAGGGACACACACACAGCTAGGACTCACCAAACTCCAGCCTGGCTCCTCTCCATACAGCATCACAGCTCTTCTGGCTCCTCCCCCACTGGTCACATGGTCTTCAGGAAGGTCCTTTAGCCCACAGCAGGATCTATCCCTGGACTGCAGGGGTGAGTGGATGTACAGGAGGAGGGAACATCATAGAGGATGATGTTTCCTTCCTCTGCTGCTGTGTCGGCAATCAGTAACACTAGAAAGTGAGGGGGCAGGGCCATTCTGCCCTGCAGGGCCCCCCAACCTCACAGGGCCCATAGCAATGGCGTGGTCTGCCGCCATTGGCCGTACGCCACTGCCTATTGACAAGGTAAAAGGGAACGCCCAGTTGTCAATATATTCATACATTTCAAGGAAGAACAGCAGAGGAACGGAACAACGCAGTTCTCAGAAATTATCTAATTTCTCCTGGAAACAATGATTTTAGATCAAGGAGCCCCATAGGGCTAATGTGATCGTCTGAAATAGTTCCAAAATGTTCCAAAGTGCTTTTCTGTTGTTATGTTCTGCAATTTTCTACAATATACTTTTGTGTTGTTTATTAATTCACAATTTTCAATATCTCTGATTGCTACCTATAAATAGCCAAGAAGCATACAAAAAAAAAAAATACTTCTCACAGATGAGGTACAATAATTGTATCTAGGCAAAACTATTGTAAATGAACAGCGTGGAGTACAGGTTGATACATTGTAGCAAACTATCCCAGATGATGTGTTTAGCTTACTGGGATTGTCTAATCTGGACACAATTGTAACAGACACTAAACTGTGAGAATTAACGGCTTTATCCAGGGGTGCACCTAGCCTTTCTGCTGCCTGAGGCAAAAACTGAAATGAAGCCCCCCCTCCATGCCAATTTCTTAATCTAACCTCTTTGCCACATTGAAAGCGATCACTGCCCATGGCCCTTCCGCTGCCCCCCTGTTGCCCCTACCTGGTGCTGCCTGAGGCGATCGCCTCACCTGGCCTCATTGGTGGTGCACCCCCTGGGTTATCCGACATTAACAAATGCTCCCCCTATATGCCAGGCCCCTCACACTGATTCTACTTACCTGGCTCCCCGCTCCGCATCCCCGCACTGCCGGATCGGCTTCTCCCCGTGTGCAGATGAAAACATCCGGTGTCGGTGGGAAGCAGCCAATGGCAGGCGGTGACGGGGCAAGCCTCCCTAGCATCTCCCGTGATGCTAGGGAGGCTCGTCCCTGTCACCGGTTGCCATTGGCTGCCTCTCCTCCCCAACACCGAATGTTTTCATCCGCGCACTGGGAGAAGCAGCTGCGACGGAGCGGGGACCAGGAACGGCGCAGGGAGCCAGGTAAGTAGAATCAGTGTGAGGGGCCTGGCATATAGGGCCTCCTTAGGCTTCGCCCATTTTCCATGTAGGAGCTGCTTTGCGGTAATGCCCGTAGACCTCCATGATAAGCTTATCATACAGTAAGGTGTCTGATGTAGTCTTCCTTATCAGTATTATGTCTCACCAACCTGACAGTAAATCATTCTCTTAAATTGTCCTTTGGAGACGACCTCTAAATCCTCTCACTTTCTCAGCTCGTAGATTAAAATAACATCTATTTCCAGCCTTCCTGGCTTGTCCCTTTAAATAGCCAACCCTCTCGCCTAATCTCATCTCTTATGTGCATCCGGATAAATGTCTGATTTTTACATTATCACAGGCTCGCTGTCTAGAGGACGTTGCTGCTGTACAGACAGGAGGACATACACAATGACAGTGACTACCATAGAGGAGACATGCAGGGTCCCACATAACAGTCCCTACACCCGTCCTGATAGCTGCCTTTTATTGACGTACCCGCGGGGATTATGGGATTATGCTGGATGTTTTATATTCATGAGCAAAGTCCTGGAATTCCTCTGTGGGATTTACAATGGGAGCTGTGCAGTCTATACTACATGATCCTGCTGGGTCAGCTATGTAAGCTAAGGTCACTGTCATATTCCACTGCCAGAGCTGCCGAAATCAGGCACCGATATCAAGGAAATTATGGTCCCAGGAGCCAATTAAACTTTATGTCTGCACGTAAACGATGTAATCTATCTATCTCATATCTATCTATGTCTTATCTATCTCTTATCTATCTATTATCTGTCTATCTATCTTATATCTCTCTCATGTCTATCTATCTATCTATCTATCTATCTATCTATCTATCTATCTATCTAATATCTATGGAGGCAGGTAACACATAATCACATCATTGACAGTAGGTGATGATTTCAGCTCACCCCCCTTTTTGGCCAGTGACCACTGGAGCATGCTCCTTACACTCTCCAATTAAACTCCAATTAAATATCAATGAGAGCATGCTCACAACACTCACATAAAAGTAATCCCTAGGTCATGCTCATAACAATCTCCGATCAAAAGTCATTTGTAGGGCATGCTCACAACACTCTCCCATCAAAGTCATCCACTAGGCATTTTCACAACACTTTTCTATTAAGGTTATCCACAGAGCATGCTCATAACAACAATGAAAAGTCATCCGTAGGGCATGCTCACAACATTATCATTATGCCACCTGTATCTTGACAGGGACGGTTTTAAACAAATTGTGACCCTAGGTAAAATAAAAAGTAGAGCCCCAAATGCTGAAATATTTTACTAACACTAAGTACGTGTTCAGTTTCTCTGCAGCGTCTCCACAGGGGAAGTAAAGCATTGCACAGTGCCCATTCAGATCAGTGGGTTATCTGTGTAATATAGGACAGGACAGGTCCTCCAGAGCGAAAGACGCTCTTTGTTTCTGATCTCTACTTTGGGCAAGAAATGAGCTTCCTGACCAAAGAACATCCCCCTATTAATAATTTTCCCAAAAGGAGTGTATATAAATGGGTATTCCCAAACTGGACAATCCCTTTATCTAGCATTGTGGGCTGGAACCTTCATCCTGAGGATCAGTGGGAATTCGTCAGTGGAAAAACTTTTTTAAATCAGGATTAGTTCTGAGTTCAGGCTTTTTGGGTTCTTATGTAATTGCTATTATGGAGGGCTTCCCCAAATACGGAAAATAACCTATTTCGGTGAGCCTATGAGTTAAGTGAATTGAAGTATTAAGTCCAGTCTTACTGTAATATCTTCTTCATTTTAGACAGCCTATGTATGGAACTGTGACTGGTGGGACACCAGTGATCAGCTCTAATCTGTGGAGGATCCTGGAAGGAAGTGTTCTTCTTCCCTGCAGCACCTCCAGAGGAGAAATGGAGAATTACACAGATCCCTGTGTAATGCATGGATGTTTGGATATTATACCTTGGATATTTGAAAATGGGTTTTTCTAAACAAAACAACCTCCTCCTTCTAGATTGTTCCCAGTGAGGTAGCGGTGCGGTTCAGCCCTGATAGATAAATTTACCACTCTCGTCCCAAAAATAACATTAAATTCCCCGGTGTTCTTAGTGATGCACACATATATGCAAATGTCCTCCTCGCACCGCTCTGAGGCAGGCGTAATGTGTCTTGCAGAAAGCATTAGAGCTTTTAAAGATGTGTCATTCTATTAAATATAGATTGCTCTATAGATCTGTGCAATGTCTTAAAAACAAATGTCTCATATCAACTGGAAATGTCTCATAAATGAGTCAAAAACAGACACCACATTATCCTGTACATTAATATTTTACATGTAACTTCACTTTTTCAAAGAAAATCAAATTTCCGCTGGTTGTCATTGGAACCAGTCAACACCTTGTCGACAGACACACATGAACTGCTGAGCTCCTGTAATATACTGGAGGACTTAGCAATATCTAGATGGTTTGGCTGAGCTTCCATGTGGGGAGAGGGGAGTAAGCAGCTGCTAGACACCTCTGACGACAGCTTATCTCCGAATGGATCGGGCATGTTGAAATCCAATATGTCCGACCCTTCTTTCCCTCCATCATCTGCTAGTTAAGACAACCCAATACACATAAGTGCTAATGCACACGAACGTATTTTCTTTCCGTGAACGCTTTGTTTTTTTTGCGGACCGTATGCGGAACCATTCATTTCACTGGGTCCGCAAAAAAAACCCCCAAAAAACGGAAGTTACTACTTGTGCATTCCGTTTGCCGTATGACCGTATTTCCATTCCTATTATTGTCCACATCACAGACAAGGATTGGACTGTTCTATTAGGGGCCGGCTGTTCAGCTCCGCAAAATACTGAATGCACACGGACATCATCCGTATTTTTTGCGTATAAGTTTTTTGAGGACCGTAAAATACATACGGTCGTGTACATGAGCCCTAAGATGTTTGGCCAGCCCTCCTAAAATCCCCAGGTTCGACTGACATTCATCTGATGGGTAGAAGCAGAAGTCGGAATGCCAGTGTGAACATAGCTTTACCTAAACTGTTACATTGTAGCAAACAATAGGGTTCGGAAGGATGTAATTGTAGCAAACTCTCAACTGCTGAAAGTATCAGGTTTGTACAGGTTTAACCTCTGGATAGAAAGAACAGTGTTCTCATTCACTGACTGCAAGCAGAGATCTTGAACATGGTGATACATTAAAACACAAGATACGTTACAAAAGTTGCAGAAGTTTTTAATTGAGCTTCATGTACATAACATTAGAAAACCCTTCTAACGTGTGAACATCCTGTCTAAAGGTGTCTTAGAAGAGTCAGTCAGTTGATTGGATGTGTGGTCCTACTCCCCCTGCCACCCTGCAGTGTCCCCTTCTTTTATGACTGGGCCTTGGCTTGTATTCGTGATGTGTCTTGTACATGTGCCAGACACGTCTCAGCCTCATTTCTCAGGCTGGTTCCAATCCAGCGGGCGTCATCACAGGCTTTCAGTTCTGTGCTGTCAGTCTCCCTGCTCGGTGTTTTCATTTCTCCTGGTGCCTGGAGAACATTTCTATACTGGACCTCAGAGGGACATTGCTTCCATGACAAAGGTTCTGTGTATAGGGTTCTAGATATACAGTGATATCTCCTGTTGATTGTCTGTCTCTGAGAAAACCCCCATATAATAGCATCCCAACCTGGAAAGTACATCCAAAAGAATAATACTGTATGTTCCGCATATACTGTATCCTGTACTTATCCCTAATTTTCAGTTACATCCTGTATTATACTCCAGAGCTGCACTCACTATTCTGCTGGTGCAGTCACTGTGTACATACATTACATTACTTATTCTGTACTGATCCTGAGTTACATCCTGTATTATACTCCAGAGCTGTACTCACTATTCTGCTGGTGGAGTCACTGTGTACATACATTACTTATCCTGTACTGATCCTGAGTTACATCCTGTATTATACTCCAGAGCTGCACTCACTCTTCTGCTGGTGCAGTCACTGTGTACATACATTACGTTACTTATCCTGTACTGATCCTGAGTTACACCCTGTATTATACTCCAGAGCTGTACTCACTATTTTGCTGGTGGAGTCACTGTATACATACATTACTTATCCTGTACTGATCCTGAGTTACACCCTGTATTATACTCCAGAGCTGCACTCACTATTCTGCTGGTGCAGTCACTGTGTACATACATTACATTACTTATCCTGTACTGATCCTGAGTTATATCCTGTATTATACTCCAGAGCTGCACTCACTATTCTGCTGGTGCAGTCACTGTGTACATACATTACGTTACTTATCCTGTACTGATCCTGAGTTACACCCTGTATTATACTCCAGAGCTGCACTCACTATTCTGATGGTGCAGTCACTGTATACATACATTGCGTTACTTATCCTGTACTGATCCTGAGTTACACCCTGTATTATACTCCAGAGCTGTACTCACTATTCTGCTGGTGGAGTCACTGTGTACATACATTACATTACTTATCCTGTACTGATCCTGAGTTACATCCTGTATTATACTCCAGAGCTGCACTTACTATTCTGCTGGTGCAGTCACTGTGTACATACATTACATTACTTATCCTGTACTGATCCTGAGTTACATCCTGTATTATACTCCAGAGCTGCACTCACTATTCTGCTGGTGCAGTCACTGTGTACATACATTACATTACTTATCCTGTACTGATCCTGAGTTATATCCTGTATTATACTCCAGAGCTGCACTCACTATTCTGCTGGTGCAGTCACTGTGTACATACATTACGTTACTTATCCTGTACTGATCCTGAGTTACACCCTGTATTATACTCCAGAGCTGCACTCACTATTCTGATGGTGCAGTCACTGTATACATACATTGCGTTACTTATCCTGTACTGATCCTGAGTTACACCCTGTATTATACTCCAGAGCTGTACTCACTATTCTGCTGGTGGAGTCACTGTGTACATACATTACATTACTTATCCTGTACTGATCCTGAGTTACATCCTGCATTATACTCCAGAGCTGCACTCACTATTCTGCTGGTGCAGTCACTGTGTACATACATCACTTATCCTGTACTGATCCTGAGTTACATCCTGTATTATACTCCAGAGCTGCACTCACTATTCTGCTGGTGCACTCACTGTGTACATACATTACATTACTTATCCTGTACTGATCCTGAGTTATATCCTGTATTATACTCCAGAGCTGCACTCACTATTCTGCTGGTGCAGTCACTGTGTACATACATTACGTTACTTATCCTGTACTGATCCTGACTTACACCCTGTATTATACTCTAGAGCTGCACTCACTATTCTGCTGGTGCAGTCAGTGTGTACATACATTACATTACTTATCCAGTACTGATCCTGAGTTACATCCTGTATTATAATCCAGAGCTGCACTCACTATTCTGCTGGTGCAGTCACTGTGTACATACATTACTTATTCTGTACTGATCCTGAGTTATATCCTGTATTATACTCCAGAGCTGCACTCACTATTCTGCTGTTGCAGTCACTGTGTACATACATTACATTACTTATCCTGTACTGATCCTGAGTTATATCCTGTATTATACTCCAGAGCTGCACTCACTATTCTGCTGTTGCAGTCACTGTGTACATACATTACATTACTTATCCTGTACTGATCCTGAGTTATATCCTGTATTATACTCCAGAGCTGCACTCACTATTCTGCTGTTGCAGTCACTGTGTAAATACATTACATTACTTATCCTGTACTGATCCTGAGTTACATCCTGTATTATACTCCAGAGCTGCACTCGCTATTCTGCTGGTGCAGTCACTGTGTACATACATTACTTATCTTGTACTGATCCTGAGTTACATCCTGTATTATACTCCAGAGCTGCACTCACTATTCTGCTGGTGCAGTCACTGTGTACATACATTACTTATCTTGTACTGATCCTGAGTTACATCCTGTATTATACTCCAGAGCTGCACTCACTATTCTGCTGGTGCAGTCACTGTGTACATTACATTACTTATCCTGTACTGATCCTGAGTTATATCCTGTATTATACTCCAGAGCTGGCAGTGTCAGAAGTGCTCACAGATTCCCTTTACCATATTGCCAATTCCTTCTACACTGTTACTTATTGCTGAAGGTATAAACTTTACTTTTCATTAAAAAAGAACCCCATAACCCTTCCTTAAAGAGGTATTCCAAATCAGATCAATTTCCATTGGATAGGGGATAACTATTACATCAGTAATGGTCCCCCACTGATGATGATAAATGGGGTCTTGTGTCTCCTATTTCAATGGAATGATGGTGGAGAATGAGGTGCATTGCTCCATTTATTCTATTGGACTGCAGGAAATAGCTGAGTACAGCTCTGTACACATGGTCAACCTGGTGCTCGATTCATTTGGCGGTGTGGTACCCCTGCTCTCATGCTTGTTGGGGAACCTTCACTGATCTAACAATTATCTCCTATCTAGTGTATAGGCGGTAACTTTATATAACTGAAATACCCCTTTAACGATCTGTTGCTCCCCTTCCCCTCTCACAGCACACAGTGTCATTGACTGCAGCTGCATCCCCCCTACTCCCTCTCTATTTTTTTGGATACTGATTAACATTGCAAATACATGCATGCAGGGACGTAGCTAAAGGCTCATAGGCCCTGGTGCAAGAGTTCAGCTTGGGCCCCACTTTCCCTCAGTGCTTTGTGCCCAGGAGCAGGGAAGCACATAGCCTTCGCGCTGCCTGAGGCAAAAAATGAAAGGCCCCCCCATGCCAAATTTTTGACTTAACCCTTTTCCTCCAGCCAGAGATGTAACTTGACCAACATGCACTTTCTATGATACCGGTGTCTTCTTATGTAGCACAAGAGTCTTTGGCCCCCTCAGGCTCCTGGGCCCGGTAGTGACTGCTACCTCTGCACCCCCTATAGCTACGCCCCAGCATCCATGAGATCCTGCAGGTAGGGGAAGGGACATCGAAGGCCTAGGTGACCACCATATAAAATATGTATAATCTTGTTATAAACTGTGACAATCTCTTAGATGACCCTGCGCTGTATACTTTCCATCTAAACTTTAACACATTCCCGCATAAAAATGTTGGTTTTCAGCTGTTGAGACGAGTAAACAGAGCGCTGGCCTGTCGTACAGCCGCGCCGTCCATAAAACGCTTCATCCGAGAGCCGGTATGAGGAAATGCGCGCTGTAAGCTCCAATAAAAAAGGGATAATCTGGGGAGTATATTGCCTTCTCCGCTCTATTAAGCAAACAGGCGGCACGATGATGATGACATATGACTGTCTGGAACAGAGATTTAGATGCTGATTGTTCAAGAAATTCTTGGAAATAGATGTCAATAGCAGAATCATAAATCTCTGGAGGTGGAAGGCGATTGTAAATAACCTTCACTGTCTGCTGATTGGACTAATAAGGGGTGATCCCCTGATTAATGTCAAAATGCAAATCAGACATCATATAGTACATGACAATCTCTTTCTAACAAAGCCAGAACCAGCCCTGTACCTCACATGGATCCAGAGATCTCCACATTCATTGATCTGCTAGATTTATTTCAAGGGGTGTGCCCTCTTTGCTGCAGCTGGTGACAGTTCAAGGACAGAACTGAGCATCTCAGTGAGCTGGACAGAGAATTAAAAAAAAGGGCAAACAGCAGGTGGCGCTATACTGATAGATTTCAGTGGACATCTCAGTGGCTATACTAAACTTTTAATTACATGCAATTACAAAAGTATTTAGATCCAGGTGCTGGGTTAAAAAATGTTGAATATTTTTCGTAGGACAATCCCTTTAAGAGCTTAAAGGGAACCTGTCATCTCCGAAACACCCCCTGAACTAGAGTAAGTGTTGTATAGTGTAAGTGATGCTGAATCTGAATATGTAAGTTTTATCTTCATACTCACTTCCATTCCGACGCTGTGCTCCCACAAACCTGCAGTAAAATGCACTCAGTGGACTCCAGTGCTCACTCACATAATGGAGAGGACTCAAAGAAGAGTCCTCTCAATGCATTTTACTGCCGGTTTGTCAGAGCACAGCGTCAGAATGGAAGTGAGTATGAAGATAAAACTTATATATTTGGATTCAGCATCACTTACACTATACATCTCTTACTCTAGTTCAGGGGGTGTTTCGGAGATGACAGGTTCCCTTTAAGCTAAAGTTAGGTATGCGGCAGACAAACAGCTGGATATCCACTGGATAGATGATAAACTCTAGATTGCTGCAGACTCCCAATTCTGCATCAGATTTTATTTTAGCTCTGAAAATACTCAGTGTGAACATACCCTTAGGGCTCATGCACACGGCCGTTGCGGCCCCCAAACAGCGGATCATCAATACACGGGCACGGGCCGTGTGCACCCCGCATCATGAATGCTGACCCATTCACTTGATGGTCCCGGAGTTGCGGTGCAGGAATGGAGGCACAGATTGGAAGCCCACGGAAGGACTCGGGGTGATGCGGGGTCCACACGACCGGTGCATGAACCCTAAGGGTATGAGTATTTTCTGTCCTTGTCTCCACAGCACAAAAAAGTAGTGCATGCATGCACTACTTTTTTGCACTGCAGACCATCAGATGCGGATCACGGACCCCATTCAAGTGAATGGGTCCACGATCCGCATGCGGTGACTCTACGGTTGGTGCCCGTGCATTGCGGACCGCAACTTGCATTCCATGGCACGAGCCCGGCCAGCACACGTTCATGTGCATGAGCCCTAAATAAGATTAGGCTTTCATTTCATATGTACAGTATAGCACCGTGGAATAAATGGCGCTATAATAATAATTCTCACAAAACTACGAGTTATGTGCTTGGAAACAGTAACCTCGGTCACAGAAATGACTAAATTGTATTCTGTGTTTACAAACAAAATATCATTGTTTATGACCAGAGGATTCCTTGTGTCACTAATGTTTCTTTTATGTAACAATATGGCATTTTTTACTGAACTGCATGTAGAAGACGGCTACCAGGGTTACCAACCATCCAGAAATTTCTGGACAGTCTATAAAAATAGGTGACTTTTTTCCTGTATCTGTGAAAAAAAATGGATTTTTTTTTTTAGGCTGGTGGTGGTTTATTTTGGTGGTAGTTATCATCATTTTACAGCTCACAGTAAATGCTGGTAATGAGTTCTTATCAATATACTGAGCTACGTATAGACTTATATTACTACTAATTCTCATCATTCATTATGGTCTTCCAATTTGGCTGTAGGGGATTTTGGGATAAGTTGCCCAGAAAAAAAGAAAAACTCTGGTTGGCAACCCTGACGTGTACTAAAATACATCTAGGTGAAGTCTCCTAGCAAGAGGAATGACATTCTGTAAATGTGGCTGTTTAAACAAGGCTTATGTCCAAAAAATGTCATATGGTGATTGAAAAAAACTGCTATATGGTGGTTAATTGTGATGACTGTTGATCAAGGGTAGCGAAGCTGTGAAGGGGGTTTTAGGTCATTTAATATGTGATTGTAGGTGGTCCAACTCCTTGCACCACCAATGATCAGCTGCTTTAAGAGACTGCATAGCTCTGTGAGCACCGCTCACTCTCCCTAGACCTGTGACGTCATGCTCATTGGTCATATGGACTAGGCACAGCTCAGTCCCATTCAAGTGAATAGGCCTGAGCTGCAGTACCAAGCACAGCCGCGATGCAGTAGATGGCAGGGTGCTTGGTAGGCCCGGCACCACCTCTTCAAACAGCTGAGGGGAGCCGGACCCCTGCTGAACTGATATTGATGACCTATCATGGGGATAGCTCATCAATATTAAACACCTGGAAATCCCCTTTAACACTAGCATTCCTGGTGGTCTAGGGCTCTGAAGGGGTTATTACCAACTTGTTTAGGGGTGATGCCAACATACCTTATGATCTAGGGTAGTGAAGGGGTTAGTGACAACTTCCCTGGTGGTCTAGAGGCTAATAATACCTGCCAACATTAGTATATGTGAACCATAGCCAGAGGGGCAGCTTCATGGGTTTGGGGAGTCATGGAGCAATGCTTCTCAGTCCAGACTAGAGTTCAGATCCTTTTACTAGGCAGTTAGTAAAAATCAATGTATCTGTTCATTTTTACACTTACTGTGCAGAGGTTGTGCAAGAATGTTTTTTTTTTTTTTTTTGGCACCCCCCCTCCAGTTGGCCGGACCTGTAAAGGAAAGCTTACTTACCTTCTTCCCGTTGCCAGCTCCCTGCTCCTTCTCCTCCAGGCTTGAGATGCTCCTCTGGGCTCCCTCGCTGAAAACATCTGGTTTGACATCACCGCAGCCAATCACTTGACGCAGTGGTGACCAGATCCCTTTGCATCATGTGACCATTTGTCATGATATAAGGGGAGCCGGTGACCACCGAAGAAGAAGAAGAAGAAGAAGAAGAAGAAGCTTGGAGCTAGCACCGTCAAGCAGGTAAGTAAGCTTCCCTTTACAGGTCCAGCCAAGTGAGGGGGTCTACCAAAAAACCCTCATTCTTGCACAACTCCTTTAAAACAAAGAACCCCCCCCACCTGCAATGTGTTATTTATAATATTTATGTGACCTGTGTGGACCCCCTAGGTCACCAGGAGTCAGGTGTGACTGGCACCCCACCACCTACCATGGAGATGATCCATGTTTGACCGGATAGACCCATCATAGAACAGCAATAACTGAACATACACATGAGATATCTGTCAGTTGAAAGCTATCTCTCCCGATCCCTCATACACGTGCATGCACCGCTTATCTGAGCATGCATGTGTTGTTAACGGGAGCGAGGAGAAAGCTGCTGATAGATACCACCCTAGGACATGTTGAAATCAAAAACTCTTCCCAATATCTGTCATTGGGGGGGGGGGGGGGAGTCGTGAGGTCCTCCTACACATTAGATGGTTGGCTGATCCTGCTAAGATTGTTGAGTTTGGCCGACATACAGCTAACGTGTACTGCTTTTACATGGAGTGGCCATTGGACACTGTGTACATATGCCGTTATCTTTAGCAGAGTGCCCACATTGTGCCAGTCGCTTAACAGATCGATGACGTATCTCGAGGACAATGCTGCCAGTAAACTTTTTGACTTTTGGCACTCGCTGTATTTTTCCTATCGTTAGACTTTACAACCTATAGAATTGTTCTGCTAGAAAACTGCAGTAGGTGAGCAGGGCTAATGAATTACCAAAGGTCGGGCTCCGACTCATGTCAACCTTCACACAGTAAGAATGAACATAAAGCCACCGCCATTTACTGTCCTATCAATTCAATCAATCTTCTGCTTGCTTCTAGAGAGAATAATAAAGAGACAGAACTCAAGGCTGGATGCAGATCGCAACGCAGGTCGCTCACATAACTCCAGTCTTCTACCAAGTTCAAGGATCACTTGCTAGAAGAGTGCAGGACCGAGCAATGCCGGTGGGACCAGAAACGTGGATGGCTCTACTGCTGTGAGGGGAAGCAGGCTTGGGTTGACGGGACAGATTGCGTCACCGAGGAGGAGAAGAAGAGAAGAAGAATCAGGTCATTCATGAGTTATCACCGGGCTGTGTTTTCTTTCGAGGGCTGATTTTTTGACCAGTCTGTAGACAATCATCGGAAGCTTGGAAATCAAGAACCCTCACAGCAGGTTGCTTGAAAGGCATCACTCTCATATTACGTCACGAGATGGGTATAAAACCAGCTGTCCACCGGCGGTCTCTGGGCTAACACAGATATGCTTGGATGTCTTAACTGAAGATCCAAAAATATTCAGTTCCATTGAAATCAGTAAATTTTTGTCAAGCCAACTGGTTTGCAACAACTTTTTGAGATCTGTTCGGCTTATACTCTTCCTATAATTTGCATTGCCATGGCAGAAAAGTGTGAGTTCATCGCTAACATGTACGGCTATGATTTGGGCGTTCATTTTGTGGATTTTAAGCCCTTGGGTTTTGGGGCCAACGGTCTCGTCCTTTCTGCCGTCGATAGCAAAAATTCTCGAAAAGTGGCGGTGAAAAAAATTACCATTAGTGACTGTCGGAGCATGAAGCATGCCTTGCGAGAGATTAAGATCATCCGACGTCTCAACCATGACAACATTGTGAAAGTTCACACGGTGTTGGGTCCACGGGGGGCCGACCTTCAAGGAGACCTCTTCAAATACAACGTGGTTTACATAATTCAAGAACACATGGAGACGGATCTTTCTCGGCTGTTGGAGCAAGGGCCTCTCAGTGAGGACCACGCCAAGCTTTTTATTTACCAACTTTTACGCGGTTTGAAATACATCCATTCGGCCAACGTGCTTCACCGGGATCTGAAACCAGCCAATATCTTCATTAATACGGAGGACCTTGTACTCAAGATCGGAGACTTTGGCTTGGCTCGTATCGTGGACCAGCATTACTCCCATAAGGTATTTTTTTTATCTTTGATGTATGTAAATAATGGCTGATTTCTAGGTGCCATGAAGATGAGAAGATCTGCTGAAACCGCATTGTGTGGTTAGGTCAATCCAAAATTGTCTTAAATCAAAAAGTATTGATCTATTGAGTATTGGAGTGTAGAAGCTTGGAGACTTTTTGAAAGTCTTGAAGCAGTGGGTCCCAATGGATTTATTTCTATTGGAAAGGTTTAAAGGGGTATTCTCATCTTAGACAATGGGGGCATATAGCTAGGATATGCCCCCATTGTCTTATAGGTGTGGGTCCCTCCGCTGGGACCTGCACCTATATCGAGATCGGAGGGGGGAGCACTGCGCCTGGAGGACCCCAGGTTTCCCGGGGTCCGGCCACCACCAGGCGCTGCTCCCATAGAAATTAATGGGAGCGCACCGCGCATGCGCGGCCCACCGCTTCCATTAATTTCTAAGTAGCTGACGGAAATAGCAGAGCCAGCACTCGGCTATTTTCGCTGGCCCAATAGAAATGAATGGAGGGCGGCTGCGCATGCGCAGTGCGCCCTCCTTTACTTTGGGGCAGGGACGTAGCTATAGGGGGTGCAGAGGTAACAGTCGCTACCGGGACCCAGGAGTCTGAGGGGGCCCAAATACCCTTGACCCACAAAGCACTGAAGGAAGAGGGCCCAAGCTAAACTCTTGCACCAGGGCCCACGAGCCTTTAGCTACTCCCCTGCTTTGGGGGCTCCGTTCTCGATATAGATGCGGGTGCCAGCGGTGGGACCCGCACCTATAAGACAATGGGGGCATATCCTAGCGATATGCCCCCATTGTCTGAGATGAGAATTTAACTTTGACTATACAGTGATCCCTCAAGATACAATGGCCTCAGGATACAATATTTCCAGCATACAATGATCTTTTCTGACCCATTGTAAGTTGAAACTAGACTCATACAATGTGTCAGACTCAGATCCATCCAATCAAGGTCACTTCTCTGGTAAAATATCTGTATTAGTTGCTAGTTATCAGCTATTCCTGACTGTTATATGTAAGGACTTGTTTTATCTGATTATTTTTTTCTTAAATCTTCATCTTCTCTTATCTTGGATGACATTTTGGGGCTTTAGAACCGATTACTCAACTTACAATAGTTTCAACATACAGTGGTCGTCCTGGAACCAATTAAGGCTACTTTCACACTAGCGTTAGCACGGATCCGGCACCTAAAGGGTGCCGACGGATCCGTGCTAACGCTATACATGTGTGGAGCCGGAGCAGCGCTCCGGCCCCACACATGACACACATTAAAACAACACACAGACTACATACAAACAAACATACAGACATACATACAAACATACAGACATACATACATACTCACGGGACGCCGGCAGAACGTCTTCACGCGCCTCCTGCGCGCAGTGATGACGATTCCCCACAGCGCCCTCTGCTGGGCGCAGTGGGGAAACGTCATCGCAGCGTGCAGGAGGCACGTGAAGACCTGCTGCCGGCGTCCCGGGAGTATGTGAGTATGTATGTATGTATGTCTGTATGTTTGTATGTATGTCTATATGTCTGTATGTTTGTTTGTATGTAGTCTGTGTGTATGTATGCCGGATCCGGAATGACCCCCCATTGGAAATCAATGGAGGACAGATCCGGATTACTGGTGTGTCCACACCAAACGGATCCGTCCCCATTGACTTCCATTGGGGGTCATTCCGGATCCGTCTTGGTGCGGATGCCTGGACCGGAGAGCAAACCGCAGCATGCTGCGGTTTGGTTCTCCGGTCTGAAGACGGAACGGAATGCTTTCAGGAGCATTCCGTTGTCTTCAGTTCAGTTTTGTCCCCATTGACAATGAATGGGGACAAAACTGAAGCGTTTTTTTCCGGTATTGAGCCCCTATGACGGAGCTCAATACCGGAATAAAGAAACGCTAGTGTGAAAGTAGCCTAATATCTGAGGCAGCACTGTATTAATAAGGGACATTTTCTAGGTGCCATGAAGATGGAGGGATCTTTTCTAACCGAATACTCTAGATAGGCCAATCCAAAATTTTCTTAAATCACAAGGTATTACAATGCCACTATCTTTTAACCGTAGTTATGACTTGGGATGTAGGAGCTTGGAGATTTGTTGAAGTCTTGAACAAGTTGGTTCCCAGTGGATTTGTTTCCATCAAGGAGATGAGAGTCCTCGTGGGTTTCTTTATTTTGGGCTATATGGGGTCTTAGGGACACCGTTTTTTTCATCAACACCTTCCAAGAGCCATAACTTCTTTATTTTACCAATTGACATCGTCATAAGAGGTGGGACACAATGTCATTTTTATGGAATCATTTTTACAAATAACCTTTTATTTTCCTTTTTTCCTAAGGGATATTTCTGGTGTAATACATTGCATGCAGTACTCTTGTATTGCACTGTAATATGCTTGTCAGTGGTATACTAATAGGCCAGGGATCTCAAACTCGTGGCCCTCCAGCTGTTGCAAAACTACAACTCCCAGCATGCCCCAATAGCTGTAGGCTCTCCTGGAATGATGGAAGTTGTAGTTTTACAACAGCTGTAGGGCCACGAGTTTGAGATCTCTGAGTTAGGCCCTGCCATCTCTCTAAGGCCCCTGGCTGACATGGCCACCCATCAGTACCCATCGAGCATGTAGAAGGGAAAAGTGATGGAGCGGAGGAGTCCCTTTCTCTCATGTGGAATACCCCTTTACATACAACAGTAGATAAGGACGCCTGTATTCTACACTTACCACAGGGCAATACAGAGTCTCTTTATGGCTGACCTGAATATATAGAATGTGTAACATATATTTAAGGGTATTATGGAAGGCTGGGTGACTGGCCCTGGTAACAGGAGTGGAACTGGTCTTATTAAAAGAGTTGCTTTCTTCTAAAAACTGCACCACGCCTGTCCACAGGTTGTGTATTCAGTAGGTCTGACATGCAATACCAGCTAAAACCCAAGTGTGGCACTGTTTCTGGTAGAAAGAACCCATCCTTATTAGTTATGTGGTAAATAGGGTCCTACCAGGAGAAATTTGTATTAAGTCCTTTAGTTTACATTAAAAGTAAGACCCCCCCCCTGCAAAGGAGCAGTGCCATCATTACAAGAATGCTGTGATAGAAAGAGCGCTGCAGCAGAAAGGACATGCCCCCTGAGATGTGATAGCGAGAGAGTCACACCAGAAAGGACACACCCCCTGAGCTGCGACAGGGAGAGAGCCACAGCAGAAAGGATGTTCCCCCGAGCTGTAATAAGAAGAGAGCTGCAGCTGAATGGGCACATCCCCTAAGCTGTCATAGGGAGAGAACTGTAGCATAAAGGACACTCCCATAAATCTAGCAGGGAAAATTGCAGCAATGAATGGGGAGATCACTGGATCCATCTGAGGTACAGGGCTGGTTCTAGCTTGGAAATAGATTGTCATGCTCTGTATGATGTCTGATATTCATTTCTTACATCTGTCATGGGATAACCCTTTTTAAATACCTTAAGTTGCCCATATACCTTCAATAGCTCCTGACTCCCCTACATATCACATATGTATTCTCTGATCGGATATATACTTGTGAGTGTGAGCAGGGGCGTAGCTAAAGGTTCATGGGCCCTGGTGCAAGAGTTCAGCTTGGGCCCCCCCTACCTCAGTGCTTTGTGGCCAGGGGCAGGGGTGCATCTAGCCTTTTCAGTGCCTAAGATAAAAATCGTCCCCCCCCCATGCCAAATTCTCAACCTAACCCCTTCCCTCCAGCCCTACTGTTAAAGGGGTTGACCTCTTTTTACTACTGATGACCTATCCCTGGCACCCCCGCTGATCAGCTGTTTGAAGAAAAGGCAGTTCTCACACGAGTGCTGCCTTCTCTGCTCTGTTTACCTGCTCACCGCAGACCCCCAGACCAGACTCCCATTGGACCTCCAGACCCCCATATTAGACCTCAGACCAGACTCCTATTTGACCTCCAGACCCCCATATTAGACGTCAGGACCAGACTCCCATTAGATCTCCAGACCCCCATATCAGACCTCAGATCAGACTCCCATTTAGACCTCCAGACCCCTATTAGACCTCAGACCAGACCTTCCATATCAGACCTAGACCATACTTCCATTGGGACCTCCAGACCCCCATATCAGAGCTCAGACCAGACTCCCATTAGATCTCCAGACCCCCCATATCAGAGCTCAGACCAGACTCCCATTAGATCTCCAGACCCCCATATCAGACCTCAGACCAGACTTCCCATTAGACCTCCCAGGACCCCTATTAGGCCTCAGACCAGACCTCCATATCAGACCTCAGACTAGACTTCCATTGCACCTCCAGACCCCCATATTAGACCTCAGACCAGACTCCTATTTGACCTCCAGACCCCCATATTAGACGTCAGACCAGACTCCCATTAGATCTCCAGACCCCCATATCAGACCTCAGACCAGACTCCCATTAGACCTCCAGACCCCTATTAGACCTCAGACCAGACCTCCATATCAGACCTCAGACCATACTTCCATTGGACCTCCAGACCCCCATATCAGACCTCAGACCAGACTCCCATTAGACCTCCAGACCCCTATTAGACCTCAGACCAGACCTCCATATCAGACCTCAGACCATACTTCCATTGGACCTCCAGACCCCCATATCAGAGCTCAGACCAGACTCCCATTAGATCTCCAGACCCCCATATCAGACCTCAAACCAGACTCACATTAGATCTCCAGACTCCCATTAGACCTCAGACCAAACCTCCAGACCCCCATTAGACCTCTGAGACCTTTTTAAAATAAATATATTTACTTACCTCTCCTGCTCTGCCGCCACTCATCACGTCCAGCGGTCTTCCTGCTTTCTTGCTGTCCTCGGGGCCCGCACTGCACAGTCACCTGACTGCCTGCAGCGTCCGGTCACAGTAAGCTCTGTATGTCCTGATGCTGCAGGCAGCCAGGACATAGCAGTGCGGGCTTCAAGAAGAGGAAGCAGCGAGAGGTGAGTACAGTGCTCACAGCGCTTCACTCCCCTGCCTCCTGCAAACTAGTGCACTGCATCTTATAAAGGGAAAAATACATCTCCACTGGCAAGAGGGGCCCTGAGGGTCCCCCTGGCTTAGAGGCCCGGTCATAACTGCAAGTGCTACGAACCCTATAGCTACGCCAATGAGTATGAGTCATACCTTCCAAAATAAGTTGGTTCAAATGATTTTTTTCCAGTGTGTTCAGGCACCTTTACTTCCTGCTGCAAAAAGGTGCAAAAAATGCCATAAAAATCCATATCTTTATTTCATCATCTAATTAAAGCCATCTATAAAATAGTAAAAAATATCTCTTAAAGATACGGGCCCAGAGTCACAAACACGCCACATTTATATCTTTATCCCACCTGGCTCAATTCTTTCTCTGTCAAAGGTTTTGAGGCAATTTTCTAACTTTTTACCTACTCGAATAATAAATGTAAAAAGTAAATAATATAAAATAAACTCATATTAGCAATTTATTTTCTGAAAGTGGACACTTGATATATTGTGAAAATTCCACCCCTTGCTTTACAGTCCTGGGAGCCGTCATGTAAGTTTGCATCAAAATGTAACAATTTTTCAAAAACAAAAATGCTTAAAAAAAATCTTATTTGGGACGAAAAGTCTTACCTGAGAGACAGTAGTAGAAATAAAGACACCTTAAAGGGTTATTCCCATCGCAGACAATGGGGGCATATCACTAGGATATGCCCCCATTGTTTGATAGGTGGGGGACCCGCACCTATATCGATAATGGATCGGGGAAATGAACGGAGGTCACACTGCACATGCGCAGCTGCCCTCCTTTCATTTCTATGGGGCTGCCGAAAATAGCTGAGCGCTGGCTCGGCTATTTCCGTCGGCTACATAGAAATAAATGGGAGTGGTGGCCGCGCATGCGCTCCCATTCATTTCTGTGGGGGCCGGACCACAGGAAACCTGGGGTCCTCCAGGCACAACGCTCTCGATATAGGTGCAGGTCCCAAAGGTGGGACCCGCACCTATCAGACAATGGGGGCATATCCTAGTGATATGCCCCAATTGTCTATGATGGGAATACCCCTTTAAGGGGTTGTCCCATTGCAAACATTTATCCCCAATCCACATTCCCCTGTTTGAATGGAGCGGCAGTCATACGCGCGTGCTGACACTCCACTCAGCATTAGGGGTCAACATAGAGTTGAATGGAGCATCATTGTGCATGCGTGACCACTGCTCCATTACAAGGGTTTTCATGATTGGTGGGGGGGCCAGCAGTTGGGCCCCTGCTCGTCAGACACTATGGATAGAGAATAAAATGTTTGAAATTGTATAGCCCCTTTAAATGTGACAATCATAGAGCACACACCCTCTCATCTTTAAAGGGGTTACAACATAACGATATGCTCCTGTATAACCCCATGGCTGTACACGGGACATATGACAGTAACAAACTGTGACCTGCTCTCGCTTCCAGCTTCTCACCTCTCCCTACCTTCATACCAGGTTTTCACTCCAAATATTGCACCTAGAGCTAAGACTCTGGCCTTGGAGGAGGTTCAGGACCTCTCCTGACATCTGTTTCTGTAAAATGTTTGATTAGATTCCTAACTTGTGCTCTTCCTCTTGTATTTCCCTTAAAAATGTATGACTAAATTCACAACTGGGTGTGACTCTTCACAGTTTAGCATGGTCAGATTGTGCTGGGGGCACACCCCCCATTGGTAACACCCAGCTGACAATTTATTCATAAACTTATAGGAGGAATAAAAGAGGAACCAAACAGTGCAGAGTTCTGAGATGCTTTAAAACTGTTATTACATGGGGAATGCAAGTCGTTACTAAAACAGACATGTCAGGAGAGGGGATGTGTCCTCTTTAAGTAGGATTTCCCCAGCGCTGCAGATGCTATTGTACCTATGTGTACCTATGTGTGGTTATTACGGAATGTAATTGACTCTGGTCTAAGCCGGTTCCAGCTGATTTATTCTAGAAGAAGGACACAGCTGATGAGCCCCATACATTGGCGAGTTCAGCGTGTCATGTGACGAGACCCGTAGATTTTCCGAGTTGCATTTTTTTATGCATTGTAACCTTTTAAAAGGCCAGTAAGTCTTTTATATCATCGTAATGTTTCCAAAAACGGAGCTGCAAATTTTATGATGCGAGAAGTGATTGTAATAATGAATTCCAAACATGCGCGATGTCTGACTCATCATAGACTAGTTTATATAAGGACGATGACATCAGGTGCTCATGTATTTAGACAGTAGCTTAAAGGGTGACTAACTGTTCAAAAAACTTTTGATATGTCATAGATATCAAAAGTTACGTTCGGTGGTGATCTGAGCCCTGAGACCCCCAATGACCTCTAGAACACGGGAGAGAAGCACATACTATGGACGGAATCGAGATAGGCCCATAGACTTCTATGCAACCTTTCTCGTGCAGAGAGGAGAGAGCAAGCTGTACATGCGCTAGTGTCTCCTCTTACTAGGGATCGAGCGGGTCTCAGAGCTCAGACCCCATCAATCAGTTAAAGGGCCTGTGATATTGTAGCATATACCACCAATGTCAGATAGGTGCGGGTCCCACCTCTGGGACCTCCTCATATCTCCAGAATGGGACCCTGAAAGCAGAGGCGTAGCTAGAGGTTCAGCACAGGGGGGGCGAAACATACTTGAGTGGGCCCCCGACTTAGTGGCTTCCCAAACGCACGTTTCCAACTTCACAGGCACATACTACTAGATGTGGTTATAATATTGTATTAGAAAGATGACTGTATAAACTGCTAGATCATCTATGCTGTTAAGTACAGTACAATAGACTTTCTACATACCCTACTCTAAATACTCTACCACATAAGGCAGTAAAATATAGGAGTAATAGGAGTAAAACAAAAGGGGACTCCTATGTTAAAGGAAATCTGTACCCAGTTTTTACATCACTAAACTAACAGTCCCCTGCCCCCATCAGACCTCAGATCAGCGTATTGTGTCCCCATCAGACCTCAGATCAGCGTATTGTGCCGCCATCAGAACTCAGATCAGCGTATTGTGCTGCCATCAGACCTCACATCAGCCTACTGTGCCCCCATCAGACCTCAGATCAGCGTATTGTGCCATCAGACCTCAGATCAGCCTACTGTGCCCCCATCAGACATCAGATCAGCAGAATGTGCCCCCATCAGACCTCAGATCAGCAGAATGTGCCCCCATCAGACCTCAGAATGCCCATCATTAGAATGTGCCCCCATCAGACCTCAGATCAGCAGAATGTGCCCCCATCAGACCTCAGATCATCAGAATGTGCACCCATCAGACCTCAGATCAGTGTATTGTGCCCCATCAGACCTCAGATCATCAGAATGTGCCCCAATCAGACCTCAGATCAGCAGAATGTGCCCCCATCAGACCTCAGATCATCAGAATGTGCCCCCATCAGACCTCAGATCAGCTTAATGTGCCCCCATCAGACCTCAGATCAGCTTAATTGTGCCCCCATCAGACCTCAGATCAGCGTATTGTGCCACCATCAGACCTCAGATTAGCCTACTGTGCCCCCATCAGACCTCAGATCAGCAGAATGTGCCCCCATCACACCTCAGATCAGCAGAATGTGCCCCCATCAGACCTCAGATCAGCAGAATGTGCCTCCATCAGACCTCAGATCAGCAGAATGTGCCCCCATCAGACCTCAGATCAGCAGAATGTGCCCCCATCAGACATCAGATCAGCAGAATGTGCCCCCTTTAGACCTCAGATCAGCAGAATATGCCCCCATCAGACCTCAGAATCAGCAGAAATGTGCCTTCACCAGACCTCAGATTAAACAGAATGTGCCCCCATCCAGACCTCAGATCAGCAGAATGTTCCCCCATCAGACCCCAGATCGGCTTAATGTGCCCCCATCAGACCTCAGATCAGCGTATTGTGCCCCCATCAGACCTCAGATCAGCGTATTGTGCCCCCATCAGACCTCAGATCAGCTTAATAGTGCCCCATCAGACCTCAGATCAGCAGAATGTGCCCCCATCAGACCTCAGATCAGCAGAATGTGCCCCCATCAGACCTCAGATTAGCAGAATGTGCACCCATCAGACCTCAGATCATCAGCATGTGCCCCCATCAGACCTCAGATCAGCAGAATGTGCCCCCATCAGACCTCAGATCAGCAGAATGTGCCCCCATCAGACCTCAGATCAGCAGACTGTGCCCCCATCAGACCTCAGATCATCCCACCCAGCCACATAAGGTTAAAATAAAACCTTGGCTGGGTGGGCTGATCTGAGGTCTGATGGGGGTCCCTCCCTACATACAAGTGAGTGCTTCCATAATGGAAGTGCTCACTTGTATTCGCCTGATTACGAATACAGTACTAAGGCCATCCCTGCTGGGCTACCACCATTTATTTCCATGGGACGGCATGAGATAGCTGAGCCAGCGCTTGGCTATAATCGGCAGTTCCCATAGAAATGAATGGAGGGGGGCTGTGCATGCGCAGTTGATATCAGTTAATTTCGGGGGTCTTGTTCTGGAGATAGGTGAAGATCTAGACCCGCACCTATCTGACATTGGTGGTATATCCTAGCGATATGCCACGGATGTTTCAGATGAAACAACCCCGTAATATATATTAGTTTACCTCTGCATCACAGTCTGTTTTATATATCAGGCTAGGAGACAAGTGTCTGGAGGATGGCGTTCCCTACTGTATCACTAGGACTGATGGGTCTCTCGCTCTTCGTGTGTAGTAATATACTTGTCGTAACGACCCGGTGGACCATCTATGACCCTAGTGTTTGTGTCTCATTGGGAGCCCATTGTGTACAGGGACTGATGTACAGAAGATGTTGGCTTTAAATGCAACAGCGACTAAATATATAAATTATAATATTTTAAAAAAATTATAAAATGTATAAATTAATTTATGTATACATAAGCAAAGTCCTTCACTTAGATTGGCTGCAATAGTTGCAATGTGATGCATAGTCGCCCTCAGCTATAGGTGAGCTGGGGTGCCGCAGTGTCCATATAGAAGAGTCACCCTTTACACCGCTATAACCTGCAGGGACGGCATTGTCAGTGAGGCTGCAGGGTGAATGCGCTGTCCTTCCTCTCCAGAGCTGCCTCCAGAATAAACTGTCCTGAATATTTCATAAGCTTATAATGCAGGCCTGACTCGGCACGGTCAGGTTGTCTCCTCATGATAAGCGGCAGTTATGTAATAAAACACACGTTATGATTAACTCCTTATATAATCTTCCTGAGCTTCGAGGGGTCATTGCCCATTATGGACGTTTATGGGGCAATTTGAGTAAAAAAAAAAAAAATACCACAAATATTTAGCTTTCTCAACACAGGGCATTGCACTCCCCCCCCCCCCATTATGTGGAGGGTGTTTTTGCCCATTAATTGAGATCTGAAATAACTCCATCATAGGGCAAATGTTGCCTGGGGTCTGAGCTAATTTTACAGGTGTGATTAATTTTTGGGCTCTGGTCTAGGATCTCATTAATTTTAGCTGTCTGGTCTGGGGTCTGAATTAATTTTATCGGTTTGGTCTGGGGGCTGAATTCATTTAGCTGTTTAGATTGAGGACTGAATTAATTTTAGAGGTTTTGTCTACGGTCTGATTAATTTTAGGGCTTTGGTCTGGGATCTGATTATTTTCACTGTTTGGTCTGGGGTCTAAATTAATTTTAGGGGTTTTATCTGGGGTCTGAGTAATTTTAGGGATTTGGTCTGGGGTCTGATTAATTTTAGGGATTTGGCCTGGGGTCCGATTCATTTTAGCGGTTTTGTCTGGAGTCTGAATTAATTTTATGGGTTTGGTCTGTGGTCTGAATTAATTTTAGCTGTTTGGATTGGGGTCTAAATTATTTTTAGGTGTTTTGTCTGGGGTCCGAGTAATTTTAGGGGTTTTGTCTGGGGTCTGATTAATTTTAGGGGTTTGGTCTGGGGTCTGATTAATTTTAGTGGTTTTGTCTGGAGTCTGAATTAATTTTATGGGTTTGGTCTGGGGTATGAATCATTTTAGCTGTTTGGATTGGGGTCTGAATTAATTTTAGGGGTTTGGTCTGGGTTTTATTGATTTTAGGGGTTTTGTCTGGGGTCTGATTAATCAAACCCAGACCAAATCCCTAAAATTAATCAGACTCCAGACCAAATCCCTAAAATTAATCAGACCCCAGACAAAACCACTAAAATTAATTCAAATCCCAGACCAAGCCTCTAGCATTAATCAAACCCAGACCAAATTCCTAAAATTAATGTTAGAGGCTTGGTCTGGGGTTTGAATTATTTTGAGGGCTTTGGTCTGGGGTCTGAATTAATTTTAAGGGTTTGGTCTAGGGTCTGAATCATTTTAGCTGTTTGGATTGGAGTCTGAATTAATTTTAAGGGTTTTGTCTGGGGTCTGATTTATTTTAGGGGTTTTATCTGGCGTCTGAGTAATTTTAGGGGTTTGGTCTGGGGTCTGATTAATTTTAGGGGTTTGGTCTGGGGTCTGATTAATTTTAGGTATTTGGTCTGGTGTTTGATTAATTTTAGGGGTTTGGTCTGTGGTCTGATTAATTTTAGCAGTTTGGTCTGGGTTTGATTAATGTGGTCTGGGGTCTGAATTATTTTTAGGGCTTTGGTCTGATTATTTTCACTGTTTGGTCTGGGATCTGAATCAATTTTAGGGTTTTGGTCTGGATTTGATTAATTTTAGAGGTCTGGTCTTGGGTCTGATTAATCTTAGTTGTCTGACCTGGGGTCTTAAACTATTTTAGGAGTGTAGTCTGGGGTCTGAATTGTATTGGGGTCGGAATTAATGTATGAGCCCACTCTGGTGGACCTGCCACTCAATGCATTACACAGTCGGTCACTCATTTGAATAAGTTGTGATAAACTGGGACCACTACTGCCAGGTCTGTGCAAGAGTAGTAAGGTGCCAGTGCAGTGTTGCAAGCCAGACGTAAATAGGTGCGAGAATAACAGTCAACTTTACTGTAGAATGGCAGATCAAGAAAGAGGCCAAGTCAGGAGCGCTGCTCTGGCTCTCTTATATAGAGGCAGTAATTTTTTAACATTATTTACAACAGTCCTACTCACCATATAGGAGTGGTGGTTTTCTCATGTTGTGGTGTGATTGTATGGTGGCTGTATACCACAGAGTCTCCCTAAGACATACTAGTAATTTGGGGTCACACGCAACCTCCTTATAGCTTTGGCTAATGTTACCAAAAGGACCACCATGGAACCCAACTCGCCAAAGTAGTGACATGGGCACACACCCTATATCAACCTCCTATTGTGAGAAGGACATCCCCTTTTATCATTTCAAACGTGATGTCCTTGCGCCTATGCATCCTCACTCATTCTCGCAGAGGGCCAATGTCATGTAATTCCCCACTATGTCTGGGGCTGTATTTTACCCCAGCGCCATATTGAAAAAGACATGGCAGGTGATGGAGAGTAACTCTTTAAAAACCACCATCAGCCAACGAGCCATCTAATCTGTATGGTCGGCCTTCCGTGGAGATTGACCTCTAGCTAAAAATTTTATCCCAGTCGAAAAATTTAAAATCCAATTTTTCGACTGGGAATTGACTATTTTTGTGTATCTCTCGCCGTTTTAATGTGAGGATTTACACGGATCAGCCTCTCACTTTTATGTTTCTTTGCCCATCAATAATAAAAATCCTGTATGAAAAAGATTAAGGCAGAATCCAGGAATTATGTCAGGATTATGTCCTGGCCTGTATCACCAGACACGTTTCGCTGGCCTAATTGAGCTCTATTGATAGAAAGAGATCGAGTTTATGTGAAGACTCCAGAATCGCTCAGGTTTATTTTTCATGTTTATTGTAGCAGAAAATTTAGAAGATTTCTTTATCCGTTCCGATGAACCCTTGCATCATCTCATTGTCCTGCCCGGTGCAGATGAGGAGAGGGCTGAGGTTTGCGTGAGTCCCTGCAACTTTATCTCAGCCTTGAACCCTCTGAAACGTCTTATCTCCTTTCTGAAGGAAGACAATTTGAGTGGATTTTATCATTTATATTGAGGTGAGATTATGTGGATGACAGATATATGTGGAGACTTGTCAAACTACTCTTAGTAGATATCCCATATGTTGTGTACAGCCTGTGGATTGGGAAAGTACTCTGGGAGAATCCATTCAGCAATCCACACTTTTGTGGTGCATGTGTCTAGGGAATCGTCCCAGTAACAGCAGGTAGGTAAAGAACATTTATCAACCCCTGTATGTCAAATGGCATCAAAAAGTTGCAGTTTGGTGCTTGCTCCACCTGTGCAGAATGACACAACTTTTTGATGATTTTGTACCCCACTCCCCCCTTTTCAGGTTAAGCATCACATTGTATTTGATGCCTATGGGATAATAAACTCAAGAACATTTAGCTTACAAAAGTGAATGCAGTTGTCTTTTTCTCCACGGCGGATAAGGCAGGGCCCTGTAAATATAAATTGTAGCATTGTCCTTGTATGTCACATTGTATCAAGGAGGAGAGGAACAGCTAGGCAGGATATGGCTGCGGAGAAGGCAGGAAATAGATGAGCAACAGGCAGGGAGTAAGAGGAGCAAGCAAGGGATGGAGGAGCCTAATGGAAAGGATAGAAGAGGAGGGCAAGAGGAACAACCAGGGCAAGAGGCGGAGTGATGGCGAAATTAAAGAAAAGCAGTGAGGAAAAAGAATAAGAGGAGAAAGGTTAGGGGAGCAGGAGTAACTGTGGAGCAGGAAGAGAGACAGAACCTGGAAAGAGGAGTATGACAGCTCATTAGCCAATGAGCAGGTAAGGAATCTATGAAGGAGGTGAGCAGTTAAAGAGGTGGGGAATAAGATGGACCCTAGAGTAGCACAGGAGTAGCTAAGAAAGAGAAGGGGTAGAGAAGAGTAGCACCCAAAAAGGAAGAATATTCAAGGTGGAAGAGAGGATGAGCAGCTAGGGAGGAAGAAAAGAGAATCAGCCAGGAGAGGAGGAGAGGAGAAACCATGGAGAAGAAGATCAGGTAGGGAGGAGGAGAAAAGATGGCAGGGAGGAGGAGAGGGGGTGCAGGTAGGGAAGAGGAGAGGAAAATCCAGGGAGGAAGATCGGGTGGATGTTTGGGGGGAGGAGATAAGAAACCAGGGAGGAGAGGAGGTGCAGATAGAAGCTAGGGAGGAAAAGCAGGTAGTATGGGGAAGAGAAGAGGACAGGGAGGAGGAGAGGAGGTGCAGATAGGAAGTGGAAGAGAAGAAGCCAGAGAGAGAAGGAGCAGGTGGAGAGAAGGAAAGAAGAAGCCAGGGAGGAGGAGCAGGTAGGGAGTGAAAGAGAAGAAGCCAGGAAGAGGAGGTACAGTTAGGGAGGAGGAGCAGGTGGAGAGGAGAAGAGAAGAAGCCAGAGAGGAGGAGAGGACGTGCAGTTAGGGAGGTAGAGAGGAGGAGCAGATGGAGAGTAAGAGTGAAGAATCCAGAGAGGAGGTGCTGTTAGGGAGGATGAGAGAAAAGACAGAGAGCAGGCAAGGGGTAGCAGGTAGGGAGAAGGAGAGAAGCCAGGTAGGAGACGAGGAGGAGCAGGTAGTGAGGAGAAAGTCAAGTAGGAGGAGAGAAGCTGCAGTTATGGTGGAGGAGCAGGTGGAGTAGAGGAGAGAAAAAGCCAGGGAGAGGAGGTGCTGGTATGGAGGAGAGGATATGCAGTAAGGAGAAGGAGAGAAGAGGCTAGTGAGAGGAGCTACCAAGAAGGTAAGGAGGAACCGACAGGGTATAGTAGGCAAAGATTCTGAGAAGCCACATTGCAGGAGAAGAAGAATGTGGGAAGGAGCAGGAATAAATTATACAAGGGTTTTTATATACAGTACATGTTGGTACAAAATGTCTGTTCATGTTTACAATATGACATATGCTTATTACGTTTGGGCAGGACATGAATGGCAGCTCTGCACTGTGTGCATTGTTTCATCCTTTTCTCCTGGATTCATTAATCTCTAAGAAGACACAATTTTCACGGTAATTTGCAAAGCACAGAACATCAGCGCACATAAAAGGCATATAATCGGCAGAGCGCTGCTCGGATGTTACGTGTTCTCTCTGCCTGCGTGTTCTGATCTGACTTACTTGTGGAATATCAAAAATAATTACAGTGCTTATTTATGTGTTCCCAAAATTGGTGGTTGTCCGCCAACCTTATTGACATGACATCAAAGTCTAGGCTCGGAAATCTTCTTAATGTGAACCTGTCAGCAGAAAATACACTGATAAACCAGGCACAATGTCTTATAGGGCTACCTTAGTTGACTGTAATACCTTTCACTTAGTGATCTTTTGCTTCATTCTGGAGAAAAAAATATTTTAATCCATATGCAAATGAGCAGTTAAGTGCACTGAGGGCGGACCCCAGCCATTCTTTGCACCCTTGCTTCTCCGCCAGGCATTCCCCCTCCTTCTTGATTGGCAGAGGCAGGTGAGATAACTATGGTGCCTGGCCCTCTTAATCATGAAGGGGAGGGAGGAGCTGGCAGAGGAAGCAGGAGAATCAATGGTGCACAGAGTGGCATGGACCCACTCTTGGTGCACTTAACTGCTCATTTGCATATGGATTAAAAATACCGTTTTTTTTCCAGAATGAAGCAATGGATAGTTAGGTGAAAGGTTGAAGGGCTGGATATTCCCTGCTGGAGGCCATGTTTTTGTTTTGTTTTTTAATAGAAGAAGGATAGTTGCTGGTCTCCAATACGTAAGTGTTGGTTTTAAGGCAAGTTCTTTTTTTGATATATTGTGAGTTGGTCCCTGATCCATTGGCACACTCAGTCTCAACAAGTGCCCTGTGCCCAAGACGCATAATATTACGAGTGAAAACATGTTTACTTGTTCAGTGTTGAAGACCCCTATCCACCACTTGTCATGCAGGAACATCTATGGTTCCATAAGTAGTACATTTGTTGTCCTGTTCTCTTGGCTGCGGGTACTCGGTGTCCAGTGCCAGCTCGGCTGGACAATGACTGCGGAACAAATATCAGAGAATCTGCATTCATAGAGCATTGTGGTTGCCCGGCTGGTCACTACGGACACTCTGTGCCTGCCTTACAGTCAGCTTTTATTACGCTTTGCACTTGATTGATGAGGTCAGCGTTGGCCCCAGTGGTCCTCACAAACACCCAATTCAACGGCAGCTTAGAAATACTTACTGAAAGCAAATGAAATAAAATCTGCTGGGAATGTACCGTGCAAGCGTGTCCATGTGAATTCTAAAAAGATTTTACTGGTTTTCTTATTAACCCTTCAATCAACATGACTATGCTCTGATATCAGTATCGGAGGAACAAGGAGGTGTTGTCCCTTGGTTAAAGGGGTTGAGGGGTTGTCCGGCTATATATATATATATACAGCGGCGCTCACATGGAGGATAGGTCATCAATATATCTGTAGCCGGACAACCCCTTTAAATGGCACAACATTTTGTCCAGCATCATCCTCTTCCACATAGTAGCATTGGTTGCAAAATAATAATAATATACTTAACTATACTTAATAATAATATAATATAACTAGAGTGCGATACAATGAACTCTCACACGTGACTGGAAATTTCATTATATTGTGATCTTATTAGTCTAAGTGGTGATGTCAGTGCAAGATATGGAAACTATACCTCCGAGGGGTGGCACTTGAAGAGTTACCAGACGGATCAGTAAACGGTACTTGCGTTTTACGAGGATTTTCTTGTTATAACAAGGCATAATCCCTGTATAAATGCAATGTTCTACAGCTTTTTGATTGACTTTATTATGTTTCAATTCCTCAACATTTCCCAGTTTTTGTGTTTGCTATCAGTGAATAAAACAATTATTGTTTGTATTCAGAGGCAGTAAACCTGTTCTCAGCAGAGAAGTGGTTACAATTGTATCCAGTCTAGACAACAGCCCGGACTCCAGACTGATACATTGTAACAAACTATCACAATTGTATCCAGTCTAGACAATACTCTGTGAGCTTAAAGGGGTATTCCCATCTTAGACAATGGGGGCATATCGCTAGGATATGACCCCATTTTCTTATAGGTGCGGGTCCCACCGCTACATAGAAATGAATGGGAGCGGTGGCCGCGCATGCGCGGTGCGCTCCCATTCATTTCTATAGGAGCAGGGGGGAGCTGCGCCTGGTGGTGGCCGGACCCCGGGAAACTCGGGGTCCTCCAGTCACAGCGCTTCCCGCTCCGTTCTCGACATAGGTGCGGGTCCCTGCGGGTCCTAACGATATGACCCCATTTTCTAAGATGGGAATACCCTTTTAACAGCCTGGACGGATACATTGCAGCAAAGTAGCAGAGAGAATTGTGCAGCTGCTGCTGACGTGTTTAGCTCACAGAGCATTGTCTAGATTGGATACAACTGTGCTAGTTTGTTACAATGTATCAGTCTGGAGTCCAGGGGTTTAGCTCACAGAGCATTGTCTAGATTGGATACAACTGTGCTAGTTTGTTACAATGTATCAGTCTGGAGTCCAGGCTGTTTAGCTCACAGAGCATTGTCTAGATTGGATACAACTGTGCTGGTTTGTTACAATGTATCAGTCTGGAGTCCAGGGGTTTAGCTCACAGAGCATTGTCTAGACTGGATACAACTGTGCTGGTTTGTTACAATGTATCAGTCTGGAGTCCAGGGGTTTAGCTCACAGAGCATTGTCTAGACTGGATACAACTGTGCTTGTTTGTTACAATGTATCAGTCTGGAGTCCAGGGGTTTAGCTCACAGAGCATTGTCTAGACTGGATACAACTCTGCTAGTTTGTTACAATGTATCAGTCTGGAGTCCAGGCTATTTAGCTCACAGAGCATTGTCTAGACTGGATACAACTGTGCTAGTTTGTTACAATGTATCAGTCTGTAGTCCAGGCTATTTAGCTCACAGAGCATTGTCTAGACTGGATACAACTCTGCTGGTTTGTTACAATGTATCAGTCTGTAGTCCAGGCTATTTAGCTCACAGAGCATTGTCTAGACTGGATACAACTGTGCTAGTTTGTTACAATGTATCAGTCTGTAGTCCAGGCTATTTAGCTCACAGAGCATTGTCTAGACTGGATACAACTGTGCTAGTTTGTTACAATGTATCAGTCTGGAGTCCAGGCTGTTTAGCTCACAGAGCATTGTCTAGACTGGATACAACTGTGCTGGTTTGTTACAATGTATCAGTCTGTAGTCCAGGCTATTTAGCTCACAGAGCATTGTCTAGACTGGATACAACTGTGCTTGTTTGTTACAATGTATCAGTCTGGAGTCCGGGCTGTGTAGCTCACAGAGCATTGTCTAGATTGGATACAACTGTGCTGGTTTGTTACAATGTATCAGTCTGGAGTCCTGGCTGCTTAGCTCACAGAGCATTGTCTAGACTGGATATAGCTATGCTGGTTTGCTACAATGTATCAGTCCAGATTCCAGGATGTTTGGATCACAGAGCATTGTCTAGACCGGATACAATTGTAGCCACTTCTCATCAGGACTAGCTATGGGCAGGATTACTGCCTCTGAATGGAAACAGGAGTGTTCTTATTTGCAGTGCACACGACGGCCCACAGGGAACAGCATGCGGATGGAGAGGATGGGAGTGGTGACTGAGGCAATGGGGGTGGTTATAGTCCTTATGGTGGCTTATTCTACTCCAACTCTCCCTCAAGCCGCACAAGCAGTGAGCGAAGGGGCACAACCCTGGACTTTGGGTATCCCCCACCTGGTTCTGGCTGGGGTGCTCTTGATGTTAAATGGATGGGTAGCAGAGTGCAAGGGAAGGCCCGGAGTTTAGACATGGAGACCAATGACCAGACTTCCTTGAATATAAGAAATTAAAGGGGTTCATTTATTAATGGACTTACAACAATTTTAGTCGAAAAATAGTTGCAAGTCTATTTTTTTTTTTTTACTGTCTGTGTGACAATATTTAGTCGCATGGACGGTTTCACGAACCTCTCACTCCCTTCTTAAAGACTTCTCTTGTGCTGCACCAGTTCTCTGGAATGCCCTATCCCAAGCAATCAGGTTAAGGGTCCATTCACAAGTCCGGAAAATGGGTCCGCATCTGTTCCGCAATTTTGCGGAACGGGTGCGGACCCATTCATTTTCAATGAGGCTGCAAAAGATGCGGACGGCACACAGTGTGCTGTCCGCATCCGCACTTCCGGTCCGCGGCCCTGCAAAAAATTAAAACATGTCCTATTCTTGTCCACAGCCACGGACAAGATAAGGCATTTCTATTATAGAGCCGGCCATGTGCGGTCCGCAAAATGCGGAACGCACATGGCCGGTGTCTGTGTTTTGCGGATCCGCGATTTGCGGACCGCAAAACACTTGCGGATGTGTGAATGAAGCCTAATTCCCAACATCCACAGTTTAAAGTGTGCCGTTAGGCTACATTCACACGTCCGTATGTGTGCACATCCTGGAAAACGGTCAGTTTTTTGCGGATCCGTTGTTCCGCAAAAAACTCAGTTTTTCCAGGACATCCGTTCCGTCTTTCCGTAAAAAAACGGAAAGGATGTGTCCATATGTCATCCGTTTTTTGCGGATCCGCAAGGATGAATAACATCTTTTTTTTTCACTCCTCCTGGAACGGAATCCGCAAATACGGATGATCCATAGACTTTCATTGTGCTACGGACCGCAATTCGGGAGAAAAGTAGGACAGGAGGATTTCTGTTTGCGGATCCGCAAAACGGAACGGAACAGATTAACGGATGCGGACAACATACGGTGCAATGTCCGCAGATTATCAGGACCCATTGAAATGAATGGATCCGCAAAATATCCGCAAAAACCGTCCGCAATTGCGGAACGGATGCGGATAGATTGCGGATGTTTTAAACGGACGTGTGAATGTAGCCTAAAGATGTTCATCTCGCCTCATGGCAGGTGCAGACCTGCAAACTGGTAAACGGTTCCTACTGTTTTTTGTTTACGTATCCGTTTTTATAAAAGATGGCCGAACCATTGTAAGAAACAAGCACTTTTACCTCTTGCTGCCCCCGTTTCCTCATTCCGATTGTTCGAATGGTGAATTAATTTGTTCCTCTGTAATGACTGATCTTCTCCGTACCTGAATATTTTGCCGCTCTATAAAGATCATTATTATTACGGTCCTAGTGTCAGAAAAGAATGATTTCATGCCCGTCGCCTGTCACATTTCCCTGATATGATCACCGGCAAGTACAAAGCAAAAGTAGAATAAAAAAATGTAAAAATGTCAATCAACGTGTTTGTTTTCATTCATTCATTTTTCTGCCAGCAAATGAAATCTGCGCTGGAGGACACCGAAAACATTAGACTAATTCGATAACACTCTGCTGCTCTTGTGCAGCGCCTGATTCAGCAGTGCTAATGATAACAGAGAGCTCGTCAGTTGGATCTGTTCCCAGATCACGCGTTCCAGAGATGGAGATTGGAAGAATTGAAATGTCTAATCTATTAAGGCTGCTGTTGCTACGGCAGGAACGTTAACGCTCTCTATTATGAACTCACTGGCGAGTTTCAGCATTGACCATCTGTGGGGATGAAGGAAAAAACCTGGGAAAAACTGGGTTCGGGATGAAAATTGTAATATTGCTTCAGTTTTATAGAAATTTCTTAAAGGGGAAGACACCCTAATTCAATATATCCTATTAAGGGCACATGCACGCGACCGTATGTATTTTGCAGTCCGCAAAAAACGAATCTGCAAAAAATACGGATGACGTCCGTGTGCATTCCCCTAATAGAACAGTCCTATCCTTGTCCGTAATGCGGTCAATAATAGGACATGTTGTACTCTTTTGCAGAACGGAAATACGGACATAGGAAATGGAATGCACACAGAGTAACTTCCGTTTGTTTTGCGGACCTATTGAAATGAATGGTTCCGTATACGGACCGCAAAAAAACAGACACGGAAATAAGATATGTTCGTGTGCTTGAGCCCTAAGGCACATGAACATCTTAGGTTGGGTACCCTACTAGCTTACATGCCAATCAGTACCTGAATTTGGGTGATGGACTGTTTTCTACAGCTTAGTTTCTCAGCATGTGTTACGTGTACACCACAGGGTACATGCCGTGACTGTAGTAGATACTTGCCCTTTGCTTATGCCGCATAGTATATGATTATAGCCTTAATTTAGGGTAGATAGCGCATGGATTAAGAATGTTAAAGGGGGCTTCTTTCTTCCAGAAACAGCGCCACACCTGTCTACAGGTTGTTTGTGTTATTGCAGCTCAGCCCCATGCACTTCAATGCACTTGAACTGCAGTACCAGCCACAACCTGTGCACAGGTGTGGCGCTGTTTCTGGAATAAAGTAGCCATGTTTTCTTAAAGGAGTTAAAGCAGATTTCATGTAGTACATGACAGTCTCTTTCTAACAAATCTAGAACCATCCCTGTACTTCACATATATATCCTTAGGTTCGATCATTTCATGGACTGATATACAGACTGACAGGTTCTTGGGAGCGACAACATACTGTACTTCTTACTGGATGCCGGTAGATGTTTCTTTTTGTCATCTGAGACAAAGGTCTCTGATAAGAGGAGGCAGCAGATCACCTTCTGTACTTTGCTTGTTTTGCAATGTCTCTCATTTACAGTTATAGCTCATTTTACTAACACTGAGACATTACTTAATCCTAAATCGATATGGTGGATTGAGGATTTTTTCTGTGAAAGTCATCAGTGAAATCTAAAGGAAATTACCAAAAGTGAACACCTTTCTATATATAATACATCTACACTAGCTTTCTTTTTGCTGATCTGAAGTTACATCCTGTATAATCCTCCAGAGCTGCACTCACTATTCTGCTGGTACAGTCACTGTGTACATACATTACTTATCCTGTACTGATCCTGAGTTACATACTGGATTATACCCCAGAGCTGCACTCACTATTCTGCTGGTGCAGTCACTGTGTACATACATTACTTATCCTCTACTGATCCTGAGTAACATCCTGTATTATACTCCAGAGCTGCACTCACTATTCTGCTGGTGGAGTCACTGTGTACATACATTACATTACTTATCCTGTACTGATCCTGAGTTACATACTGGATTATACCCCAGAGCTGCACTCACTATTCTGCTGGTGCAGTCACTGTGTACACACATTACTTATCCTGTACTGATCCTGAGTTACATACTGGATTATACCCCAGAGCTGCACTCACTATTCTGCTGGTGCAGTCACTGTGTACATACATTACTTATCCTGTACTGATCCTGAGTAACATCCTGTATTATACTCCAGAGCTGCACTCACTATTCTGCTGGTGGTGTCACTGTGTACATACATTACATTACTTATCCTGTACTGATCCTGAGTTACATCCTGTATTATACTGCAGAGCTGCACTCATTATTATGCTGGTGGAGTCACTGTGTACATACATTACATTACTATCCTGTACTGATTCTGAGTTACATCCTGTATTATACTTCAGAGCTGCACTCACTATTCTGCTGGTGCAGTCACTGTGTACATACATTACATTACTTATCCTGTACTGATCCTGAGTTACATCCTGTATTATACCCCAGAGCTGCACTCACTCTTCTGCTGGTGCAGTCACTGTGTACATACATTACTTATCCTGTACTGATCCTGAGTTACATCCTGTATTATACTCCAGAGCTGCACTCACTATTCTGCTGGTGAAGTCACTGTGTACATACATTACATTACTTATTCTGTACTGATCCTGAGTTACATCCTGTATTATACTCCAGAGCTGCACTCACTATTCTGCTGGTGAAGTCACTGTGTACATACATTACATTACTTATCCTGTACTGATCCTGAGTTACATCCTGTATTATACTCCAGAGCTGCACTCACTATTCTGCTGGTGGAGTCACTGTGTACATATATTACATTACTTATCCTGTACTGATCCTGAGTTACATCCTGTATTATACTCCAGAGCTGCACTCACTATTCTGCTGGTGAAGTCACTGTGTACATACATTACATTACTTATCCTGTACTTTTTTTCCTTCCCTCCCTCAGACTGGACCCCCCCCCCCCTGATCTGTCTGCCATGTACTCACAGTTGATGAAAATGGAAGGGATCAGGTGGACTATAACACCTGTGTTATCTGGATGAATTCTATAGAATCATGTAAAAAGTGAAACTATAACTAAATCAAGGAAACCAAACAAGGCAAGAGGTATAAATATAAAATATAAATATTTCTATTCCATTTTCTTCCAGGGTTATCTCTCGGAAGGGCTGGTGACAAAGTGGTATCGATCTCCTCGACTTCTCCTCTCACCTAATAACTATACCAAAGCCATTGACATGTGGGCGGCCGGGTGCATATTAGCAGAAATGCTGACGGGGCGGATGCTTTTTGCAGGTGAGTAAATTTATATATAGGTTCATTACAGCTAATCCAGTGCTTTCCTTAAAGGGGTTGTCCAGTTATTTTTATTGATGATCTATCCACAGAGCACTGCCCTCTCTTCAACGGGCTGATCGGCGGGGGTCCGGTCTGATATTGATGACCTATCCTGAGGATAGGTCATCAATAAACATTACTTGGACAGCCCCTTTAACTAGAATGTCTCCTGTTTCTTTTATTAGATGTTAGTCTGTAGAATTATGTTTGTTCTTTTTAGAAATGTAGCTATTTTTCTTCTATTTAATTTTAGAAATTTCCTTGGGAGCGGCCATGTTGGATACACACACTTCCTTCCTGTATTGTTTCTATAGACAATTCCTAGATTGTGTCTATGCAACCGTAAATGGTGCAATTAGAAAGTACAACTTGCCCCACAAAAAATAAGCCCTCATAAGGCTATTTAAAAGGAAAAATAAAAAATAAAAATATTATTGCATTGTACTCATTTTGAGCTAAAAATTATTTTTTCAATTGGCCTTTATTAAAAATGTTGAGCCCTTTTCTCCGTACAGCCTTGAGATTCTCTAGTAGCATGCTGTCTGTTTTCACTCTGTTCCATCAGGCAGCTCAGCTGACGGCTCCTTATCTCTGATCTCTGACCTACCTAAACACTCATTACAGCTCAGTTCTTATCTTACTGATGAGAATGTGGCTTAAATAAAGGTACCTTTACACAAGATGATGATCAGTACAATTCAACAAAGAACGAGTCGTTCCTTGGCGTAGTGTACGTTTCAACAACGACCCTTTAGATGCGCCGATTATCATTCACAAAGTCATAATTTCGATCGCATATTCCATCGTGTAAAGGTACCTTCAGTGTTTATGACCTTTTGGTAATTTTGAGATAAAGGTTATTAGATGACCGGGCACAAAGTGAAAGTACCAGTCACACAGTTAGAAAAACAGTTAACCCTTTGTGACAGAACGGCTCAATATTTTAAATAAAAACCAATTGAAAAAATAATTTTTAGCCCAAAATGACAAAAAAATGCAGTCATAAAATAATCACTGTGAGCTCAGTATAGTATGGCACACCCCCACCCCAACCCTCCCCAAACTGAATATGCGGTTTTATTTGGAGTTTCCTTTTAGAAGAAGATGTTTGCACTGTAGGGTCTGTATGAGTTGAGCTCTAACTTTCATGTGAATCCGTGGTCCCTGCAGACTTCACCGCTGGTTCCAGCGTTTTTTTATCACAGCGAATCGTTAAGTAAGCCTCGCATAGCTTGCTTTCCTAATTGCCGTGCCGCACATCGTTTGCCACAGCAGGATAATTAAGTCCCACATGACTCATTACGGGCTGAAAAAAGGGAACACGGATGTGAATTTTTTACATCTACTCACCAGTGATGGCCGAACCAGACGTCTTCCTATACTTAACCCTCAAGTGTTCAAAGGATAAAAAAATCAGGATCAATGACGCCACCTAGTGTGTAAAAAAAACTAGGGAGCGTCTCATCCATACAGCTCCTTTAAATTGAAGGCGAGCTGATCACCACCTGTCAGGGGTTTAGATACCTTCTGCGCTGTGATCACTGGGGGAAGCTGTTTGACAGTAGCTTTTTTTACTTGCAGTGGCACCATGCTGGCCATTCAGATAAACGTGGTGTCTGTGGAGCCGCTGCTTTGTGGATGTAGCCATGCTCTGTGACCTGAGGTCATTTGACAAGGGAAGAATAGATAAGCTCTGACAATCACATATTTTGAATGGTGGATCCTGTATTATCTATACACAGAGGTGATATCATTACAGGCAGGATTAGAATGACAGATAAGCAGATAACTGCAGTAAAGTGATCTGTACAGACCAAAAAGCGCGACTATTATTAGACACAGTGACCAGTGCGAAAATTGCAGGAATTTATTTTTTTTTGTTTAAACATAGATATTGACATGAAAAATAAAAAATAACATTATCAAAAATTCTTTCAAAATATGTTAAACATAAAAACATTATTTAAACAATAGATCATTTTCTGATGACACATTTCCTAGAAACGTATAGCAGTATTATTTGGACATTATATAGCCTTTAGGATAGGTAATCAATGTCAAATTGGTGGGGGTCCGACACCCGACACCCCCACTGATCAGTTGTTCTCTGTACTGGAATCACCACTGAGAATGGTGTCGGCAGCAGGGAGCTCTATTCTCCATGTAGTGGCCATGCTGGGTCACTGCAGCTCAGTGAAAGGACCCCACCAATCTGATATTGATGACCTCTCCTGAGGAAAAGTCATCAAATTCTGGAGCCCTTAAAATCACTTTTTAGGTGCCTTCGATGAATGTTGTCCGAACTTGAAGATTTCAGACCACATGCCCATTTAATATATAAGGGGGTGTTCAGAATCTTCTGTGGAAAGAAGGGTCACGCATATTCACAAATTCATCAGGCCTAGCTCATTTGTTTACAAGGGAGATGGGCCACCATTTTTCCCCCCTCTCACTATTGAGAACACATGTAGACAAAGCTGAGCCAAGTGTTCTTGTATGGGGTGTAACAGATATAACTTTTGGTTGAACAAGTGTTGAGCCAACAGATAATGAAGGTGTACGGCCACCCACAGATCTGCTGTGGAATGGTATCTAAGACTCCCAGTTGAATAATTGATAACTGTATGTTTTTTGCGCTCATCCAGGTAATCATGAACTGGAGCAGATGCAACTGATTTTGGACACAATTCCCGTCATTCACAAAGAAGACAAGGAAGAGCTGCTGAAAGTGATGCCATCATTTGTCAACTCCAACTGGGAAGTCAAGAGGCCACTGAGGAAACTTCTGCCAGAAATGAACTTGGAAGGTGGGGTTTGATTATACTCTAGATGTTCATCCACCAATAGATCAGACACAAGACGCCTTCACTCCCTCATTCAATCATCTCTTTCATTATTCAAGGTTTTGGGTATATTCCCCATTATAGACTGGTTCTGGGTTTTATGCATACTATTTATCAGTAATGAGCTCCAGACTTGGTCAGTGATTCTGGATACCACTGTATCCACATATCCAAGGTCCCCAAGATCTGCCACTTAGGAATAACATTTTAGAAGAACTACATTAAGAAGTTGAAGAATCCCTTTAAATTGGACACATTATAAACATCCACAACTCATGATAACACTGCATAAGCTTTGTTTTGTTTTTTATACTAGCTATCGATTTCTTGGAGAAGATTTTGACCTTCAACCCAATGGATCGTTTGACAGCAGAAGCCGCTCTACAACATCCATATATGACTCCATATTCCTGTCCGGAGGACGAGCCAATATCCCTGCACCCGTTTCGCATTGAAGATGAAATTGATGATATTTTACTAATGGAAGCAAGTCAGAGCCAGTTATCCAACTGGGACAGGTGGGATTTGGTTGTCCTCCATATTTAAAAAATTATTCTTAGGCTGCTTTCTTGCATGAATTTTTGATGGCATTTTTCTGCACTTTTGTGATTTTAGTGACCTGTGTTATTTGCAGCAATTTTTTGATCATAGGTTGCAAAAAACAAAAACAAAAGAAAATGCAAGCACTTATTCTGGTTTTTTTTTTTTTACTGGTAATAAATGCCTGTGCAAGGACCATGAGTGCCTTTATACCACTAATGACTATGTGATGTAGAACAGGGAAGTCAAGGAGACACAATGAACATTCTTGAGGACCACTGGGACAACTCTTGAAGAATGTGTTCCATCTTGACTTGGGAGCTTCTGCTTCCACCCTGGTGGATGGAATGGGCGCTTTCTGGGAGGGTATACACGCAGGGGTGTAACTAGCGGCAGACCATGTGACTGCTATGGGGCCCAGCCTTAGTTGGGATTATCTCCTCTTCTACTGGAGGTCAAAACTTGGTCAGGACTCTACCCTCTATAGGAACAACTTTTAGCAAATGAGGCAGTGGAAAAAATGGGTCATTGAAAGGGGTTTCGGTGGAAACCCTTCTGTCCTGTGTGGGGCCTGGTTTGTTCCTTGCTTTGGGGCCCTTACTTCTCTATGTACACCACTGTATACACATGATGACATCTCTAAAGGTGGCCATACACTTTAGGAAATTGTCAATTTTGATCAACTTTAGACTAATGTCTATGGTCAGTCATTTCCTTCAGCTCTTTCCAGATACAGGTTATCTCAAGCAAATGGCCAATACCTTAAAAGGCTGACAGAAGATGTTGGTTTGCCAATGATGAACTTAGATGAACTGTAGCCCTGATACTGCCATGTGGTGGAAAGGCACTGACAACATTTTTAGTGTTTAGTGTCCAGTTCTCACCATTACTTGGGGAGGGAAGTCCACCCCGCATGAGAATTACCTACTCAATAGTGATTTTTTTGGTGGAACATTTTTAGTACATTGGATACATGCATACATTGGCTACTTTATTGAAGGGGTGGTCAACACTAGTAAAAAATAATATGGTAATAGATGGTTGGGACCCAAAGTAAAAAAATCACAGGTCAAAAAGCACAGGTCACCCCTGAAATACCTCCAACATACGTTAAAGTCAGTAAGTTTACATTGATGTCCTCCAGTTAATTGCCAGAGGTACAGCTGTAGTTCTCCAACAACCGTTGGTAGCATAGATAACATGGTGACCGTTTTTAACCACCCTGCAATCAAAAAATTGAAACAAAAAAATCAAAAAGAAGAAATAGATTTTTTAAATCTCTAATGATAGTATTTTTTTCATAGGTATCAAGTGAGTTTATCCTCTGACATGGACTGGAGACAAGATCAGAGCCTTGGTATGAGTGATGTCCAACGTGATCCCCGTGCTGGGTCAGGATCCCAGGCAGAAGAAGCTCAAGTTGATCCTCGAAAATACTCACAAAGTAGCTCAGAAAGGTTCCTAGAACAGTCCCACTCCTCAATGGACCGGATTTTCGAGGGAGATTGTGGAAGGTCATGTGAGTATAAAGTAGGGTCTCCATCCTATCTGGATAAGCTACTGTGGAGAGACAACAAACCACACCACTATTCAGAACCTAAACTAATATTAGATCTTTCCACCTGGAAACAAACCACTATCCCACCCACAGGTGACCTTGCACGGGAAGAAGAGCCATCCAACCTCTTTTTGGAAATTGCTCAGTGGGTCAAGAGCACCCAGACAGGTCTTGAATGTCCAGCGAGCCCTGCTTCCGAGACACAGGAGGACCATGAACAGTGTCAACCATGTCCTCCTCCTCACACTCCAAGGGATATCGCCAAGGATGCTGAGTCTTCTTTTGATCTCGATGTTTTTATTACCAGGGCACTCAAATTATGTACTAGTCAAGAAGAAATGGCAGACAACAAACTCAACGATATCAACGGGGCTTGTATTTCTGAACACCCGAATGATATAGCTCAGAAGGAAGTATTTCAGAAGGACAGGTGGTAGGACAAGTGGTGGTTGGACCATCGTATGGGATTATTTTCCTAAAGTATTTACGATAATTTGTGGGCAGTATGACGGAAAACTCCACTGAGCACATTTTTTTAAAGCCAAGATATTGCGTCTTGTATCGATGATATGATGTAACCTACAAAACATCTCAGATAACTGTTGAGATTGAAGGCGGTCACATTTTTTCAGTATCTGTATACGGCTGATGTAACCTCATTGCATAGCAAAACTTAATGCCTTTTATTTAAAGGCTCGCAAAAATCACTGCTCAATATTTGATGCCTTACAGTAATACTTGATGAAAGGAGATTGCATTTATTGATTTTTTTTCTGGTGCAGATACAATTGATCAGAGATTTCCTGAAACTACGTTGACTCCTTAGGCTCTTACATATCATCTATCAAAATTTCACAAATGTACCATAGCGTTAAAAAATATATATATATATTATTGCTGTGTCTAAAAGTATCCAAAAAATAGAAAGTGTTCAGAATTTAAAGCAAATAATTTTAACACAATATTAAAACATTTTTGATTTTTTTTTTCATGTTAAATTTAAAATGTCAAAAATAAATTGAATTAGGTGATTAAAAAAGATACAAAGTAAAAGATTATTTGCAGCACAGAAAAATATTCTACATACTATGGATAATTTGCCATTTTCATTGCTAACCCGATTGTATTCTAAATTATATAACCTGATATTTCAAAAATTATTTCTGATGTTAAACGTTAACAGGATACAGTTTTGATTGTTTTTGGATATATATCGGATTTTAATATATAAATATAGAACATTGGAAAGGATAGTCTCGTTTCAGCAGATGAATGTTATCTTGTGCGTAATGGCAAAGATCTTGAAAAGTGTAAATTGTATAACTTTTCATGGATCAGTGAGTGTGGACCTACTGTGCCAACTAACTGGTTTGGCTTTTGGCTAAACCCTAAGGGCGTTATTCCGGGGCTCCCCTGTTAATCACCCTTTAACCCCTGTACAGGGGTCTGGTCTTTTCTGCAAGGGAGCAACCAGACTGCTACATCTTGGGATAGTCCTGATGTAGTTGGCAGGAGACCCACAGGTGTCAGGAACCCATGATCTAAACAGTTACTAAGACTTGAATGCAGGTTTCTAAGATCCAGACAGCAGACTTGAAGCATAGATGGTGGGAGACGCAGAATAAACAAGCAGTAGGGTGATATTTAAAATACAGACAAGCCGAGCAGGCAGGAAAGACACTTGACAGGAACACAGGTGAGGCGGATGAACAGGGTTCACTTAAACACAAACAGAACTGAAACTGAAGTGCTGGAAGACACGGGCAGGGCAGGTACAAGCTGGAGCACAGAGGGGAACAAACGCAGGATAAACACAGGTAAATCTCAAAAGCACAAGACTATCAGAACACCTTTGCTGGTCCCCAGAGAACCTAAAGCTCAGGCACCCTCTGACTGGGACCCAGGGACCCCCAACCATTGGCTGGGAAAAGATTTGGAAGCACACGCACTGGCCGTTTAGGAGGTATGCCCTAAGGAGCCAATGGCTGGAGCACATGGCAACAGCATGGTGAGTAGTGCGGGTATTATGCCTGCAGGAGAGGGCAGGGCAGCGGCGGACATAGACAGCTACAGTATAAGGAATAACTTTCATTAGCTGAAACTGTAATATCCCTTTAATTCAGTTATAAGTTATTCAATGGCTGGTTTCACATTGTTGTAATATGGGCCCCATTTCAAGGCTCGCCGTACTAATAGCACGCAACTCAGATATCCATACAACATCAGTAATAAAAAGTCAGAGGAACTAGATTTCTTATATTTTCTCTTTTTTTCTTGAAGACATTTCTCTATTCATCCAACAGGCTTTTTCAATTAGAATGACTTATACAAGGAATCATCGGCATTAAATAGTGCTTATCACCCTTTATTCAGCACAATCAACATGAGGTCAAGGACCTTAGGGAGGTAAGATGTCGGTTGCATTTGCTTGAATGAAACTATTAGATGAGATTAAACTGCCCTGGGAGAGGTGTTAGAACAGCATTGTAAGTGGTAGGCAGGGGCGACAGCTATATGGCCCAGGGCAAGATGGGGCCCAGTCTTAGTTGGGATCATTTCCTCTTCTACTGGAAGTGAAAACTTGGTCAAGAACAACTTTTAGCAAAATGAGGCAGTGAAAAAATGGCCCAAGGGTCATTGAAAAGGGTTTAGGCAGAAACCCTTCTCTCCTGTGTGGGGGGCCTGGCCCTTACTTCTCCATGTTCACCTCTGGTGGTAGGTAATAGATGTTGCACCCCTCCACCTTTATTCAAGTTTGGGTTCTCCAATTTAACATATATTGCTTCCTTCACATCCCTTTTGAACTAGTCTTCCTCTGTGTCTAAGATGTTGTTACAAGGCTGTTCTAACACCTCTCCTGAGGCAGATTAATAACACCTAATAGCTTCAGGCATGCAAATGCAATCTACAGTTATAGATTCAGTTATGGTGACTGAACAATGAGTCACTAGTATTTAATGCCAGAGATTCCTTGTACAACTCATTCTAATTGAGAAGGCCAGTCAGATGTATACTGAACATTTCCAAGAGAAAGTACAAGTATTACTACTGATAAACCATTACCTGAATGAATGAGAACCTTCACAGACATATCCATAGGATCCATAGTATCCTATGAAGATGCACTGAGTTGGGTTCAGTACTGTAGAACCAGCCTAAATCCAATGTTTTCTCGATTTTCCATATTTCCTGCTTGACCTTTAGTAGGCGATATCAATTTTATTCATTTAGATTCATACAAACAATAAAGAGTCTAAAAACCGGACAGGATGGATTTTCAGTTTTTTGTAAATATTCTGCTGCTTTTTACTGATTTCACTACAGTTTTGCTGACTTTTCAAATAAGGTTTTAGATAACTGTAATAAAAATATGAATTAAACAGCTCTAATAACTGATATTTTGGCAGAAATCTTGTTTTTAATAGGACAAATGTATTTGCTTATAAAAACAGATGCATAAAAAAAATGAAAAACATTTTCTACGTATGAAATTTCAATAATATGGGGGCCTGTATGTCAAAAATGTCTGCGGTGCCATCATTTAGTCTTTCAAAATGGTGGAATTAAAGGGGTTCTGCAGTTTTTTAAAACTGATTTTCTATCCTCTGGATAGATCAGCAGCATATGATCGGCGGGGGTCCGACACCCGGGACCCCCGCTGATCAGCTGTTTGAGAAGGCAGTGGCGCTGCAGGAGCGCCGCGGCCTTCTCTGTGTTTACCGCAGGCCCAGTGAGGTCACGACTAGTATCACTGGCCTGGGCGGGGCTAAGCTCTGTTCACATGAATGGAGCTTAGCCCCGCCCAGGCCAGTGATAGTAGTCGTGACGTCACTGGGCCTACGGTAAACACAGAGAAGGATGCGGCGCTCCTGCAGCGCCGCTGCCTTCTCAAACAGCTGATCGGCGGGGGTCCCGGGTGTCGGACCCCCGCCGATCATATGCTGCTGATCTATCCAGAGGATAGATCATCAGTTTTAAAAAACTGTAGAAACCCTTTAACAAGGGATTTTCTAATAAACATGGTGATTCAATGTCTCACTGTTTTCAAGATCTCTGCTTGCTGACATTGGTGAAAATTCATGTTTACATCCAAAGGCTCAAAAGCCAACCGGACCTAGTACTACTCACACAGCAGAGAGTTTACAAAAATTGCATCCAGTCTAATAATACTCCCTGAGATAAACAGCCTGGCCGTCAGATTCAGAGGTGCACCGTCCATGAGGCAAGTTCAGCCTTATGTACATATCACATGATCATCTCAAATTTCCTTAAAGTACATCTGTCAGCAGTTTTGTACCTATGACACTGTCTGACCTGTTACATGTGCACTTGGCAGCTGAAGAAATCTGTGTTGGTCCCATTTTCATATGTGGCCATTGCTGAGAAAAATGAAGTTTTAATATATGTAAATGAGCCTCTAGGAGCAACGGGGGCGTTACCATTACACCTAGAGTCTGTGCTCTCTCTGCAACTGCTGTGTACTCTGACAGGAACAGGCGTTATGTTCTTTTCACTGTTGCAGAGAGAGTTGAGTCAGGGATATCAAACTCGTGGCCCTCCAGCTGTTGCAAAACTGCAACTCCCATCATGCCGGGACATCTTACTGCTATCAGAACATGCTGGGTGTTGTAGTTTTGCAACAGCTGGAGGGCCATGAGTTTGACATCCATGTTTTGGGTTTAAGGCAACTCTCTCGTTGATCTCTCGGTTGTGGGAAGTTTGAGGCCTCTTTCACACGAGCGTGACGGATTAGGTCCGGATGCGTTCAGGGAAACTCGCACCATTTTGCAAGCAAGTTCAGTCAATTTTGTCTGTGATTGCGTTCAGTTGTTCAGTTTTTTTCCCCGCACGGGTGCAATGCGTTTTGATGCGTTTTTCACGCGCGTGATAAAAAACTGAAGGTTTACAAACAACATCTCTTATCAACCATCAGTAAAAAACGCATTGTATCCGCACTTGCTTCAGGATTCAATGCGTTTTTCACTGAGCCCCATTCACTTCTATGGGGCCAGGGCTGCGTGAAAAACGCAGAATATAGAACGTGCTGCGTTTTTCACACAACGCGGAACTGATGCGTGAAAAAAACGCTCATGTACACAGACCCATTGAAATTAATGGGTCAGGATTCAGTGCGGGTGCTATGCGTTCACGTCACGCATTGCACCCGTGTGGAAAACTTGCTGGTGTGAAAGGGGCCTAAGATCTATATAGTCTTTCATCCTCTGGATATAAATAAGAATCATCCGATTCACTGATGGCAAGCAGAAGTCTTGAAAATAGTGTGGAATTAAAATATAAAATATATTAGAAAGTAAAATATATCTATAAAACTGGAAAATTCCTTTTAGTCTTTATGGTCATTGTGCCTCCTATTCCTCATACATAATGAGACGTCCTCAACGTCAAGAAGATGATGTGCAGACATTTTTATACTTGATTCCTTAAAGGGGTTGTCCCATGAAAAATATTCTGCGGTTTTCAAACCAGCACTCGGGTCTGAATACTTTTGTAATTGTATGTAATTAAAAATTCTGCATAGCTACTGAGTTATTCAGTAAAATGTATCTTTATAGTGTCACTTAATTTCTTATTTCTTTGACCTGCTCACTGAGAAGGCCACACATGCTCAGTTTCATCCTTCAACTGCCTCCTGAGCTGTGATAGGGAGAGCTGAGACACGCCTCCTGAGCTGTGATAGGGAGAGCTGAGACACGCCCCCTTAGCTGCAGTGAAAAAGACACTCCCTTAAGCTGCCAGCTCTATATAAATCTAGCAGAGCAATGAATGGGGGGATCTCTGGATCCATGTGAGGTACAGGGCTGGTTCTAGCTTTGTTAGAAATAGATTGTCATAGACTATATGATGTCTGGTTTTCATTTTTTACATTATTCATGGGATAACTCCTTTAATTGCTAAAAATGTGTGAAAATATGTTATTTGGCACAGAAGCTCTCTGATATTATAGGAATCGGCGGTATATGAGACTGTCTGGTCTTGCATTAGTTAATGCTGTGGGGATCTATAAGACTGGGGCATGCAGGAAAGCTTCTTATGAACAAAGATTTCCAACCAAGAGATATTTCCATCTGTTAATCCTCTTCATTTTTTACATTGTAGCGAAGAGGGTTTTCAAGCAGCTTTGTTTTGTTTTTTACATATTCCCATAATACAAAAGAAATGATGTACACGAAATGTATGATTTTCTCATTTGCTTTATGCATCAATTCCTCACAATTTTCAAAATCTCTGCTTGCTGTTATTTAATAGAAAGCTTCATAATTCACCTCCGGGTCATGTGATGGACACACAGATGCACAAGTAGTTATCAGGCTGCTTTCACGTCTGCGTTGTGCTGCGGTTTTGAGATCCGGCACAGGGTCTCAAAACCGCAGCACAAAGCTTCAGTTTTGTCCCCATTCATTGTCAATGGGGACAAAACTGCACAAACGGGAATGGAGTCACCAGTATGCATTCTGTTGCGATTTGTTGTATACTATGCCAGACGCAAATTCGCTGCAAGAAGCATTTTTGTGTGCGGCATGGGAAACTGAAGAAGCTGGATCCAGCAACAAAAACCATGTTAGGCTACTTTCACACTAGCGTTAATATTTTCCGGTATTGAGATCCGTCCTAGGGTCTTAATACCGGAGAAAACGCTTCCGTTTTGTCCCCATTCATTGTCAATGAGGACAAAACGTAACTGAATGGAGAAAGGAGTGCTCCAAAATGCATTCTATTCCGTTCTCATACCAGAAGCTGCGGTTTACTTTCCCTCCTTGGATGTGGAACAAGACGGATCCGTCATGACCCACAATGCAAGTCAATGGGACATATCAGTTTTCTCTGACACAATAGAAAACGGATCCGTCCCCCATTGACTTGCATTGTGGGTCATGACAGATCCGTCTTGGCAATGTTAGAGCTTATACAACTGGATCCGTTCATAACGGATGCAGATGGTTGTATTATCAGTAACGGAAGCGTTTTTGCTGAGCCCTGCCAGATCCAGCAAAAACGCAAGTGTGAAAGTAGCCATAGTCAATGGTGCCAGATCTGGTGTCCGAAAAATAACAGATCAGCCGCCCATTGACTTACAGTCTGGTTTCTTTATTTTTGATATAATACAACCGGATCCGTTTTGTGATCTCAAAACTGGACAGCAAAAACGCAGATGTAGTAGCCTCAGAGCTCCATCTTTTAATTAGCTCTGCACCTGTGTGCCCGTCAAATGACCAGGACATACTGGTTTCCATTGTGAGGTAATAATGAAGTTTCCTATTGAATGACAGCAAGCAGAGATCGTGAACATTTGTGAATTTGATTCAGGCTGTCATAAAAATGATGATGACTCCTGAGGAGAAAACATAAGTTTATAACCCAAGATATGAAAAACAAGCCATTATACCTCTATTTGTGCAAAATTGCTAAGAAGTGACGGGGGCAGGTGGAATGCTACACTCACTGCACTCAACTCTATAGAGCTATATATGGGGTTTCAATGCAATCTAAATTATTTTCACCTACTGTAATCATTGAGATGCAGCTTATCTGTATAGCGGATTATTTAGTATGATGGCTTCTGCCAGCAAGTTTTACCGGATGTGAGTCCATGGTGCTTGACAGAAGCCAGTAGGAGACCAGACAGTATCATCCGATGCTGCCTTGTATGGATGGGGCCGTGTTCTGCTAATGTATACAATGTTCTCGCTGTGGGTTGTGATATTGTGCAGTGGTTGAAATCCATGTCAATTCTAATATGAATTGTGCAGATGGGAAATCTCCTAACAGAATCTGATTTATTAAAAAGAATACTTGCAGTGCAAAACTGGACTTGTCGTCTTCATTTATAATGGAGCCAAATAATCAGCAAAAGGGTAGAACTTTTTTTCCTAGAAATGCATGAATACAGTGACCTGTCAGAACAGCTGACAAATCCTCTATACTACAAAGCACAGTTTTCCCACGCCACTTTATGGTGATGCTCCATGTGTTGACACAGGGCCGTCGTGCCAACATTAGCGCCCTGGCTGCGCCTCATCTTCTGCCCACACGTCCTGCATACTGCCACGCCAGCGTCCCCCAGTGACTTGGTGAAATATTCCCACACTGGTGAGTATGGCATTTTCCCTCCACCACTGCATGATGCCTGCCCGCTGCTGCTTTTATGAACCAGTGCACTGCTAGTGTGCTCCTCACAGGTAGTCTCTCTAGTAGCAGACAGTGTACCCGTCCTCCACTTGGCTGCAGATCTCCCACTGCTTCCACCCTGCTGTCTCATGGGCATGCTGCCACCCTCACCTCCTGATGATGATGCCCCCTCTTCACCAGTCATCCACATGCAATTGGCTACCTCATCAACTATGTCTGTTTGGTTGTCACTTGTGTCACCCTCACCTGGCTCTTGCACACGTCCCTAACCTTACTAGGCTAGCAGAAGGGACAGCAAAAGCAAGAGGCAGGCTGAGGACAGGTGAGGGCACAGAGGCAGTTCCTGGGCCAAGCCAACTAAGCATGGTGTCAGAGGAACCCACCGACTGTTGTATCTGTTGTCACCTGAGATGTTGTTTAAGAGCGAGTCAACCATTGCTTTGATGGTCAAAACACGACCGCTGGATGACAGTGGCAGCTCTGGCCTGTTGCTGTGGCTGCTGCTACCACCAACCCTTCTGCTGCTACTTGTGCTGTCTACAGCTATATTTTTTCCACTGCCCGTTCCTTTAAAGGTCTGTTGACCTTAGTGTACAGTAACTATCAGTAATGTAACAGATTAAGTATGAATGGTGCAGCAGGTGAAAAAGGTGCACTCAGCGATATAGTAGACCGCCCTTTAATACTGAGTCTGACACACAGTAAGCCTATGTATAAAATAACAGATTAACTAAGAATGCGGCAGCAGTTGAGCAAGATGCACGTAGCAATTATGCTCAACCTGCAGTCTCCCTATGCTCTCCCTACAGTCTCAAAAACTCTCCCTAAGATCTCCCTACACTGTCCCTACATTCTACCTGCACTCTCCCTATCCAATATTCTTAGTTAAACAGTTTTCTACAACACTGTCCATAGTGCATGAGCACTTTTCACTTCTCTCCCTATGCTCAGTCTACAGTGAAATGGTGGAGACCGCACTGGATGAGGCTTTTATAGGGCTGTGACAACACAGGGGATGGCTATCTATGGATTGGCTGGCTGAATGGCATTATGGGTGTTCTCACATTCCCGGGCTTCTTACTTTTAGTTTGTAACACGTGCAGCCGTCATTTTGGAAAAAAACGGAGTGCAAGGAAATTCGGATTTGCGGCGAGTCAAATTTTTCCTAAACTTTGGATCGAATTCCACTTCGGATACATTTATTTGCTCAACGCTAATCATGATTCAAGGCACAAAAAATGGCATGCCTTCTAAATCTGTCTGTGATTTACATCTAGATGTTAGTCATTGCTGATTACCGACATCCTGATTCATTAGTGGAAATAATCAAGGAGCTGTTCCGTTGTATGGAGCAATCTCATTCATGACTGAAGGGGTTATACAAGTTCTAAAACTTCCCCCCCAATGCTCGGGCCCCTTGTATACATTAAACTTAACTGCTCCCCGGCACCCGTGTCACATCCCTGCATGGCCGCTGCTGCATCTCGCCAGTACGCATCAAAACATCCGCTCCCATCGGCACCCTGCAAATGCGATTGTGGGGTGCCGATGTGTGTGAAGGTTCGCTGGGATCTTATGAAGGCCCCAAGCCTGGCTTGAGTAGTTTCCAGCAGGCTGCGCCTCTCTGCCGCAGCCTGCTGGTCAATGTTAGTATAGCACTGACATTAAAATGCAATGCACTATAGCAGGGGTCAGCAACCTCCGGCACTTCAGGTGTTGTGAAACTAAATCTCCCATCATGCATACTTAGTTGGCTGCTCTCTAAACTCCCACACAAGTGAAAAGATCATCCTGGGAGTTGCAGTTTCACAACAGCTGGAGTGCTGAAGGTTGCTGATCCCTGCAATATAGGGATAATGCATTGCATTTTAAAATCAATCTGAATATTGTTTGCTATAGTCCCCTTGTGGGACTATTAACTGGTAAAAAAGCACATTTATTAAATAAAAATATCCATTAAATAATATGTTTTTTCCCATTGAAAATACGCTTTTCAATGAAAAACATTGCAAATTGGCGCTGCATTGTATGTAACAACCGGACTACATAAATATCATGTAAATTATCCCCTACAGTGAACTCTGTAAAAATAATAAAAAAAAACAGTGACAGAATTGATAATTTATTCTTAGTTGCCACCGAAAAAACTTAATAACAAACGCTCAAAAAGCGTAATTTACTCCAAAATGATACCAATGAAAAATACTCCATAGAAAGAAAAATAAAAAAGTTATGGGTCTTGGGAAGCGGCAATGCAAAATCATATTTTTTCCTTTTAAAAAAGGGTTTTTTTTATTGGAAAAAAGTAGTAAAATGTAAAAAAAAGCTATATGTATTTGGTATCACTGTAATCATACTGACCCAGAGAATAAAAATATTATATTATTTATACTGAAAAATAAACGCTGTAAAATTTATAACTTTAAGAAATTTATAAGTTTCTTTATTTTAAAAACTCAGTGGCAGTATTGCTGTTTTTCCCCTCTCTCTCCCAGAAAGAGTTAATAAAAGTCAGAAAGTTATGTGTACCCCAAAATACAGCTATATAGACGGAAAAATAAAAAAGGTATAGCTCTTGGAAGGCAAAGGTGAAAAAAGGAAGAAAAACTCTTGGTCAGTAAGGCCCTAAACAGGCTGGTCACTAAGGGGTTAAGGAATGGAGCCGGTTCGCTGCCCTATTAATTTCTATGAGAGTTCCGGAGATAGAGGAACGTTGGAGTTGGCGATCTCCAGAACTCCTAGGGGTATGGGGCCCCTGTTCTTATGATCGGTGACAGGGGTGCACCACTAATGAGGCCAAGTGAAGCGATCGCCTCAGGCAGCACCAGGTAGGGGCAGGAGGGGGCAGTGAAAGGGCCATGGGCAATGAGCGCTTTCATTGTGGCAAAGGGGTTAGGTTAAGAAATTGGCATGGGGGGAGGGGCGTTTCAATTTTCGCCTCAGGCAGCAGAAAGGCTGGGTGCACCCCTGATTGGTGGGGAACCAAGTGTTAGGACCCCCACCGATCTAATAGTTATCCCCTATCCTTTGGATAGGGAATAACTTTATATAACCGGAATACCCCTTTAACTCTTCATGTGTGGTTTGCTCAGGGTATTACAGGTTACTTGATTATTGATATATTGTCACTTTGTATTCACAATGTGCGTCACCTGTCTGTTTGCTCGACTTACAACTGATATCGCAGGTATTTGCTTTCAGCTTGTCTCGTCGGTGTTGGCTCGGTGATTGAAGTCAGAGATAAGGCTGTGGGTGCAAACAGAATACAATGCAGAAATTAATGACCTCTAAAAAAATCTATGGTGTGGCGGAGTCTATTAACAGTAGACATTTCAGAAAGGCAGAACACTGGACTGCTACAGGATCGGCACTGAGAGCGGGGTCTGTGCTCAAGCACTTCCCTGGGTTAGCTCATGGAGCCACCACTAGAGGGAGCTCACTCTTTACCGATGTCTCTTCAGAGACAAACCCTTTCAGAATGCAGCTCTCATTGCATGTCGTGGCGAGCCAAGGAGGGGAAGTTATAAAGTCCAGCATGTGTGGTTGATCTTCATGATTGATGATATCCCAGCAATTCATGACTGTTTCGAAGATTGATCAGGGTGGTGTACTAAAGTGCAGTGATCTGTCAGTGTCACACATGGAAAAAAATGGAATCACGAGTAAACTGTAGTGGTCTGCTGGTGTTACAGATTGAAAAAAATGGAAGAAGGAGTAAAGTGCAGCGATCTGCCAGAGTCACAGACGGAAAAATGGAATGACGGGTAGAGTGCAGTGATCTGCCGGTGTCACCGATGGAAAAATTGGAATCATGTGTGAACAGTTAATCTGAAGTAAATACATTTTTGTATAGAGGGGGGGAGTATTAAGGGCACCAGATGCATCAATGTAGAGTACTCATGTTTAAACACTATTGGGGTCATTACTGGTGTGAAGTAGAACTGGCTTAGTTGCCCATAGCAACCAATCAGATTCCACCTTTCATTTTCCAAAGGAGCTTTCAAAAATGAAAGGTGGAATCTGATTGGTTGCTATGGGCAACTAAGCCAGTTCTACTTTACACCAGTTTAATAAATGATCCCGTATGTAATTTTGGCACATGACCTAAAATAAGTACATGTCAACACAATGAACATGTCTGCACTTTTATGGGTGGGCTCTAAGTTGACCCCCATTAACTAGGGGCCCCTGTTGTTCACTCTCTCCCACTGGAAGGGTGTTCATGCCGTTATGGGCCAGCAGTCATTCACCATTGTGAAGTCAGCATTTATAGCTTTATATTGATTTTTACGCTCCCAGTTTCAACAAGTAATTATTTTATCCCCTGATGAGTCCATCGACAGAAACGTGTCACTTCGGGAGTAGCCTTAGGGACCTAATAGGGAATTGGCCAAGCACAGGGGCAGGTTCTGGACGGGGTCGCCCCTTTCGGGACGGGTGTTCTGTATAGGTAGGTTAGGTAGGGTCAGGGTTCACCCATTTTTGTCATCAAAGGATACACTAGGGATAGCTCCTCTCCTGTCAGGCCATACCGCCATCTATAGACACGCTGGTCCAGATACTTGCCGAACCACAAAAGAACCTTCTATGGTGAACCTTGATATTTACTAAACTACAGAAGAAACTTCTGCAGTGAAGAATTGGTTAGACCGTTCCTTTTACCAGTCTTGATTAGTATATGGTCTCCATTTTTTGTTAACACCAGTATTTTTGTATATACACTTTTTGTTTTTTGTGGCACCTGTGTTTGTTGTACATTTTTAAATAGCTTTTAAGTAAAAGTTAAAGGGGTTTTCCCACAAAAAATATTCTACCGTTTTCAAACCAGCACCTGGATCTGAATACTTTTGTAATTACATGTAATTAAATATTTAGTATAGCTACTGACTTATTCAGTAAAATATATCTGTATAGCACCACTTAATTTCTTATTTCTTTGTCTGGCTCAGTGAGATGTCCGCACATGCTCATTTTCATCCTTCAGCTGAATCCGGAACTGTGATAGGGAGAGAGCTGAGACATGCCTCCTGAGCTGTGATAGGGAGACATGAGACACGCCTCCTGAGCTGTGATAGGGAGAACTGAGACACGCCTCCTGAGCTGTGATAGGGAGACATGAGACACGCCTCCTGAGCTGTGATAGGGAGAGCTGAGACACGCCTCCTGAGCTGTGATAGGGAGAGCTGAGACACGCCCCCTGATCTGCAGCAGAAAAGACACACCCCCTGAGCTGTGATAGGAAGAGAGTTGCACTCTCCTTGAGCTGTCAGCTTGATATAAATTTAGCAGAGTAATAAATGAGGAGTTCTCTGGATCCATGTGAGGTAGAGGCCTGATTCTAGCTTTGTTAGAAAGAGATTGTCATGGACTATATGATGTCTGATTTTCATTTTTACATTACTCATGGCATAACCCCTTTAAGTTTTATATGACCCCCCTCCTTGTAGAGGTATTTTTTGATTCCCCCACATTTTCACCTAAAACCACTGTTGGAGATGCTGTACTGGCAAGACAGAGGTATGTTGAGAACAGACGACTATAAATAACAGCAGCACATCAGTAATTTCAACACATCGTTATGAATTTGAAATAATAGAGGAAATAATAGTTATCTAGAGGGGGGGGGGGTGTGAATACTTTTTCACTGCACTGCAATAGAACTCAGGAGGACCGGCACTCATGAGGTGTAATATTACAGAGCACCCGCTCCCTTCTGTCTTCAGTAATCTGCAGATTACATCCCCGCAGCTCGTCGCCAGAATACATTATTGATGATCTTGTTATTGCAACATGGAACAGAAATTTCTTGAAGGCAGAAAAGCTGCAATAAAGCAACTTGTATCAAACTGTAATAATGAAGCCTTAGCCGGGGAAATACCGTACATATCACTGGATGGAAGACGATACAGGGTGTACCTGCTATAGGGGGCAATACTAAGCTGTGTGCTCCAACATTAGAGGTTAGAAGAAAATTCCACAATTCTAGTAAATGCATTCTACTATCTATCTATCTATCTATCTATCTATCTATCTATCTATCTATCTATCTTCTATCTCTCATATCGCGAATGTAATATTAATGATGTAAGGTAACAGAGGTGAGGAAGAAAACAGGGTCACCATCTAGGACCACCACTAGCAAACTCTAAGTCTGCTACATATTTTCCTTCACCACTTCGGTTAGTAGAGCTAAAGCTACCCCTGGGTATTCACTCAAGCCTGCCATCAACCCAGTTGGACTTGGCTTCTAGGAACCCAGGTTACATCTGCAGAGTAGGGTGGAATAAAACAGGTGCAAACTCACAAGAAGCAGACCTATCAGATGCCAAAGAGTGGCAGGAGAGTAAAACAAACCATAAAGAAAAAAAAGAGGGGTTTTCAGTCAGCACATCCCAATGCGCAGGTGCACGTTGCTATGGCTGATTGCAATGAAAAGGAACATATGTACAATGCAACAGCACACTGCTAATTTTGTGCTTTATCTGGTTAGCAGTGTGGTGTTGCATTGTATGTATTTTCCTTTTCATAAAACAAACCATAGTGTGAGTCTGAAGAGTTAGTAGAAGCCAAAAGAGTTAAACCAGAGACAAGCTGAGGAGTCAAAGCCAGTAGAAACAGTTAAAGCCTAATCAGTAGTAAAGGGCTAATCCAGAGACAAGCCGAGGTCAATATACAGAAAGATCGAACAGAAATGCAGCACTGTTCTGAGCACATAGAACTAACAGAAGCCAAGATCAAAATCACAGGCAAAAGAAACAATCAGCACAAGACTTAAATCCCTTCCATGGCTCTGGGATTGGATGTGTAACATCCCAGAGTGTTGTTACCACTCCCATACCCCGCTACTGTCTTTTATGGGCTAACACAATGTCATCTATGCATTTTATTCCAGATCCTACACACTGTGTATACTTTAATACAATGTTTCTGTTTACTATGTAATGTGCCTGGTGTACCAGCAGGTGGCAGCAAACAAGGCACAGCTATAGATTCTAAGAATGAACCTTTCCATTCTGACCACCCTCTGGAGAGGAGTGGGCGAGTGGTGGGATCCAGTTAGAACTAGTTTGTCCTAGTTTAGCCCCTGCAAGGGGAAGGTGTGAAGGGTACCTTCAGCTATGCTGGCCAGCGAGGCAGAATTATAAAGCCTCAGAAGCCAGGAGGTAGTTCCCTGGCCCAAACTATGTCCGACCAAGGAGAAAAGTGCAGCCTTTGGAAGTAATCCGAGTTTACAGAAAGTTTGTCAGTATAGCAGTGACCAACAGAATTGGAGCAGAAGTGTTTGCCTGCCAGTTATAGGCCTAAACCTGGTGGGACCAAGACAAAGCCACAACATTGTTGTTTTAATGCAAGTCTACTCAAGTAAAGCTATGTTGGATTTCACCTCAAGGTCTGGACTCGTTTATTTCTTCATCCCTCAGTTACTCCCCCTATTTATTGCTTCGGAGCCAAAGCCTGGCGTCCAGCCGTTTCCAGGTAGGAGCACCGTGACACAACAAGAGACATTTTAGGTCACAAATACACCACACGGCATTCCTACACCTGGGACGTGCGTGACAACATAGTCAGCGGGCCTGACTATGGAGGAGGATGCCCGTCGGAGAGTCAGGGGAGCTTATTGGCTCAGTGCCAAGGCTCATAACTACCGGTAAAGTTGACCTGCCGGGGCTTGGTTGGTCCGCATAGCAAGCCTCCTAGACCAGCTGTGGCTGGGTAAATTCCTGACAGATGACCCCTCAATATCAATAAGCGACAATACCTCTTTTAACCCATGACCGGAAGAGTACTGTGCACACAAGGCAGTCCATAAAAACTGATGAACTGAAACACATCTGCAGGGAGGAAGGATCCAAAATTCCTCCTCAACATTGTGCAAATCTTATTTGCAGCCACAGTAAACGTTTGGTGGAGGTGAATGCTACTAAGCAGAATATACAGGCGATTACCTTTAAGGGTTCACTTACTTTATCCATCTGCATTGTGGAAGTTTACTCAATTAACTCGATAAAAGACATGGACGGTACAACTGAATTTTGCTATGTTTGTCTATAATCATGACTTAGATAACAATTCAGCCACATTTTATTAATAATCAATGTAGAAATCCAGGTCATTCCAAAGGGTTCACTTACTTTTCTTTCCAACTCTAGATGCTCCAATACTGAGCAAACCCCTATTCCTGGTAAACTTGCTAAATCTGTGTCCTCCATGGGGCGTGGCCTGCACGCTAATGGCGCCGGGTGTTTGATCTATCGGCTCCTCACTCCTGCTCCTCAAAACGGCTCACAGCGCTTACTCCAGTGACCAAATCACTTCGAGAAGACTTCGCTTACCTCCGCTAATCATGGGGAAGATCAAAAAGAGGCAACCCCCGGCTAAGCTAACTGAGTTTTTTGGGAAAGCCGGCATCGGGGACTCAGGCCTGAATGGCACACCATCTCCGGCGCGGACTCCCGCCTCGTCGCCTACTGCGTCATCAACTTCGCCTCCTCGGAATGGCGCCGTGAGTCCAGAGATCAGGCCGCAACAGAGCACACACCTCACTGAAGAAGGTATGAGGGGGCTGCTGGAGGCGCTACGCTTCTCCATGAAAGAAGACATGTCGGGCATGTTAAAAGAAATTAGAAGAGACATACAGAATATAGGAGATCGCACGGCTCACCTTGAAACAAAGATGGCCCGAATATGCCTCCTCACATAACGCGCTTATAGACGCGCATGAGGCCCTGGAAGAAGATGTGTCTAAACTAACTGCCAAGCTCCACGATTTAGAAGACAGACACAGGCGCAATAATATTAGACTGAGAGGGGTCCCAGAATCGGTGGAGACGGTGGAGCTGGAACCGCCTGCTCAAAAATTTGCTTAAGGCGGCTCTCCCTGAGGCCTCTGATAGAGACCTGATTATCGACCGCATACATAGACTCCCCAAACCCAGAGGCCTGGACGCATCTCTGCCCCGCGATGTAATCGCCAGGATTCATTTTTACACTATTAAAGAGGCCTTCTTGAAAGTCCTGCGTCAGAACCCCAAACCTGATGTGATATTTGAAAACATTTCAGTATATCCGGATTTATCTGCTGCCACCATGGCTAGAAGGCGAGAGTTTGCTATGGCGACCAAAGTTCTACGAGAACATCAGGTGAAATACAGATGGGGCTTCCCAGTCAAAATCCTAGCCTCCTTCAATGGCGCCTTACATGTGCTACACACACCTCAAGTGGCGGCAAAGAAATTATTGGAATGGGGCTTCATTCCGAAAGAGGCTACGGTCCTGGGGACCTACCATCTCGTCCTGACAAAATTATGCCCCTCATGGGACAACTGCTTGATCTGTGAGTAAGGCCCTAGCCCATACCAGGGTCAGGTGAAGATATTAGAGCAGGAGGATGGAGCACGGACTTGCACTAATCAGTCTCAGTCAACTCATATATCCGCTCATTTTGCCCTTTTGGGAGTATATCTTCCTAAATGGCTTTGCTGTTTTTCTTATTAGGCTCTGCAGTATTTGCATGGTTTAACATTTTTTTGTTCTTTTTGGTTATCTCGGTTATATTGTTTTTTTTGTTCTCCTGAGAGCTTCCACTTATTGGCCCTGCTATACTGGTTGATCATGGGTTAAAATGTATCACAGTTCACTTGATATGTAGGATCGCACAGCTAAGATGCCAAATGTCTTCATGGGTTTAAAGGTATTATCTTTGAATGTAAGGGGGCTCAACTCCCCTTTCCGCCGCACACAATTATGGCGAGATTTGATGCACTCTAGATGTGACATTGCGTTTATACAAGAATCACATCTACTGGCCTCAGATACCCATAGATGTTTGCACAGGTGCTTCCCAATGATCATACATTCCCCTGCAATTAAAAAACGGAAAGGGGGAGTATTTATCTGTGTTAAGTCTACTGTGGCATTCTCGGTAACTGACAGCATCATAGATAAAGGTGGGAGATATGTTATATTGAATTGTATGATTAATGGGAACCCGTTTACGTGGTCACAGCTTATGCCCCTAACACTAGACAAAGGTCTTCTGTAGAAAACTATTCAACAAAGTGCAGAAGGCGGCAAAGGGTGAGATAATTATAGGAGGGGATTTTAATATACCTGTTAACAGCGCGCTGGATTATTACTCCCCTTCCAAGTCACATAGACCTGACCTCCAGCAGACCTTATATGAATCCCCCTTTCATGATGTGTGGAGATACCAACATGGTACTGAACGAGACTTTTCATTCATATCCCAGTCTCATATATCCCAAGCCAGACTTGACTACATCTTAGTATCCAAAAATATACTCCATAAAGTAGTGAAATCGGAAATTGGGACAGCTAGCTGGTCGGATCACGCACCGGTCTCTATCTCCATAATGGACCACGTCCCCAGCCCCCCTAGGCCACAATGGAGACTAAATCCGTACTTGCTTAAATGCCCCAGTAGAGTTAGGGACTATCTTGGCAAACTCGAAGAGTTCTTCAACATCAATGATACACCGGGCATTTCAAATAATACGCTATGGTTAACTCATAAGGCGTACATGAGAGGGATCTTTTTGCAGTCAGCGGCTAGACTTAAAAAGAAACGGGAAGGGGAGATAACAACCGCTGTTGCTAATCTCAAACAAGCTGAGACGTCTCACAAAAATACTCCTACCCCTACTACCCTTCAAGAACTGAAAAACCGTAGGAACGCCTTAAGTACCTTACTTCTATATAAACACGAATTTCATGTGCGGAAAATGAATTCTAATTTCTATCATATGGGAGACAGGGCAGGGGCTCTTTTAGCTAAACGACTTAACAAGAGGCGAGCGGAAGCAAGAATAGAACAGATGACCCCTTGATAATCGTACTGTCACCCATCCACAAAAAATAGCAGACATGTTTGCAGACTACTATTCTAACTATATAATTTACAATCTGATGTGCAGACGCCTCAGCCAAATATCCCTCTCGTGTCCTCCTTCTTAGACTCACTGAGATTGCCTAAATTGACGAATGAGGCGTTATCGACTCTAAACCAGGCCCATATCTGATATTGAAATACAGAGACTTATCAAAAGCCTTCCTACCAACAAAGCCCCAGGCCCGGACGGTTTGTCTGCTGACTATTATAAATCCCTCCACCCTGCACTGTTGTCCCACATGAGAACGCTATTTAACGACTTCATGTCATCGGTTTTATTCCTCCTGAGATGTTGGAGGCCACTGTGGTCACTCTACCAAAACCTGGGAAAACTCCTAACACTCCGGCCAATTTCAGGCCCATTTCATTACTGAATGTGGACCTGAAGTTGTTCGCCAAGATTTTGGCAAGCCGAATTAATGTCTTTTTACCTTCTCTCATTGCTACAGATCAGGTGGGCTTCGTGCCGGGTAGACAGTGCAGGGATGGTACTAGGAGAATGATAGATCTCTTGCAGATTGCGGAATTGGTCCAGGAGCCCCCACAGTATTTGTCTCTCTGGACGCAGAAAAAGCGTTTGACAGGGTGCACTGGGGGTTCCTGGACCAAGTACTAAAGAAATTTGGGTTTGAGGGCCCCATCGTGACAGCGGTGTTAGCCTTATATTCTAGACCCTCAGCCAGAGTCCTGGCATCCGGTTTTTTATCCGAACCCTTCCCAATCTCTAACGGGACCAGACAGGGGTGCCCCCTATCCCCGCTGATATTTGGCTTGTAATGGAGCCACTGGCGGAGGCTGTGAGGTCATGTGGAGAGGTCAGAGGAATACAAGTGGGTAATCAGACGCATACTATCGGCCCTATACGCTGATGACGTTCTTTTAACTTTGACAGACCCTCTTAGATCGCTAGGAAAAGTAAATAATATTTTAGACCAGTACTCAAAGGTTTTCATACTATAAACTCAATGTCACAAAGACTAATGTGTTAGCTGTCAACTTGCCTGACTCCGACTGCTCTGTGATACAGGACCGTTTCCATTACTCCATTGTTGATAGATCTATTACATATCTAGGTATAGCATTGACCCAATCTGTAGAAGACCTAGCTAGCACAAACCTGTTAAGTCTTCGGGAGACACTGCAGAAAGATTATAGCAAGTATAATCAGGTGTGGTTGTCCTGGATCGCAAGAATCAATGCAGTGAAAATGTTGGTGCTACCAAAAATATTATATGCTTTCAGATGCCTCCCTATTTATCTTCCCAAAGCTTTAATTGATAAACTACAGGATGATATGCTTCGCTTTATTTGGAACAACTCAAGACCCAGAGTAGCTAAGAATATACTTTATCTCCCGATTTAAACTAGGTGGATTGGGAGTCCCAGATCTACATAAGTATTATAAGGCCAATCTTTTGGAACAAACTGTGGAGTGGTGGTCCCCCTCGACAACACACAGGTGGTTGCAAATTGAGGAGAAACAAGTCAGGAGAGGTTCTCTCAAAGCACTTCTGGCGGCGCCCAAACTTGGGAAGTGTCAACCCACATTAAAACTACACACCATGAATGCCTCATTTATGACCTGGAAGGGAGCAATGGGCCCCTCCAATTTTTCACAGTTAAATACCCTATCATTACCGATAGAGGCACTTGAATATCATATCCCATCAATATCCTTGACTAAATGGATCGAATGTGGGTGTCACTACTGTGGGACATTTATATATGGGTTCGAACTTAAAAAGATTTTGAATCTATCCATAAAGAGTTTGGGATACCGAACAGTTTATTTTACCAGTACCTTCAGATTAGGCACCTATTGACCATACCCCGCGCACCTCTCCCTTCTGACCCCCTAGACCCAATATTCAAGGTGCTAGATGAGAAATCCCCTACTCAGTCCACGGTTTCCAATTGGTATGCCGCATTATGCTTTATGAGCGGGAAAGGAAAACTTCCATTTATGACTAAATGGAAGCAGAACTGGGCGAGACCATCCCCACATCCTCTTGGCTTTCAGCCTGTATGTGGTCAGTGAAGAGCACTAGATGCATTAATCACATAGAACAAAGCAGAAAGATACAATTGAGATGGTACCTTACCCCAAATAGACTTTCACACATCATACCAGATTACTCACCATTGTGCTGGAGAGGCTGCGGAGAAATCGGTAATCCTTTACATATGTGGTGGTCATGTCGCTCAGTCACAGCCTTTTGGCGACCATATTAAATGTATTAAAGGATGTCACGGAACTACATGTAGATCTGTCACCAAAATTGGCTATTTTGGGTATTGGGTTGGGTGACCTCCCTAAGGATGTTAGGTGGGTCGTAGCCCACATCCTGAATGCAGCGCGTAAAGTAATAGCTAGGGGATGGAAACAACCTCATCCGCCTGATACTGCGGAAGTTGATAACCTCTTGTCAATTTATATATGAGACATGAAGTGATTTTTGCTCCGAGCTTGCGGTCCAGGGTGATCACATTAAATAGGTGGCTACTGTGGATCTCTAGTAAATATGCCACCCCTCTTCCAGAGGGTATTCTTTGAGTATTGGATAATGCTTAGGAAAACTAAAGGGTTAATCCAATTGGACCCGTGATGTCATGGAAGTACTAGTGCAAGACTCTCAGGATCTGTTTGAGTTTGTTGTTTATTTCCTCATTGTTTGATTGTCTAATATGCTATTTGTATTGCATTTACATATGTACATACAGCTGTTACGCAGCTTACATGTCGTTTCTGTATACCTTTGGCTAAAATCAATAAAAACTTATGGTTTTAATAAATCTGTGTCCTCCACTGCACCATCCTCATGTGGGGCCCAGAGTTCAATATTGATTTGAAGGGCCAACACAACCCATAATAGTGGTCGGGATGGCCGGTGGTGCGCAGGACAGTCCCTCTGTCACGATAAAGATAATATTTTTAACAAATCGGGTTTGTCCGTAGAGGGATGAACCGATTCACTCAACATTAGTCTGAGTCTGTTTATTGATCATTAACTAATATTACCTTATATGGACTGGACAACTTCTTGGTGCTGACCAGACCAATTTCTGGAACCAATATGAAGAATGTGGCAATGACAAGGCAGGATGCAGTGTTTGGAATTTTATGTTTACGTTATAAAGGTCATTATGAATAGAGGTATGTACCTCCAACGGTTAATGGTGAGAGTTACCCACTACCAGTTGGAATCCCCAGTGATGAGTTATACCTTCAGCCCTTGGCTGCACCATGAAGCCTGAACTGCACAATGTTACCTACAGGGTCCTCCATGGATCACTGCGGTGTAGACGTCTACCTTACATGACCAACCACTTCTCCTCAGCAGCAGGCCCTAAGGCACAAGTTTCAGTGAAAAGATGTTGGTGATAACACGCAAATTGGGGTTCCTAGACCCCACTAGTAAAACACATTTGGGGGGGGGTCCACTGTACAGCTACATGGAAATGTCACTTGACCACCATTTGCGAATTTCCAACCAATGCATTCCCCAAACATGTCAATGAAAAGGATGTATATGGAGAAAGTGGTGGTCAGGAACCAGATAGGTGAGAATTCCAGAGATGCCCTTCATGACACATCTCGTAAAGGGTGAGACCACAAATATTGGCCACGATGTGGCCAAAAATTCCATCGGTAAGCAGCTTTAGCACAAAAGATTAATTTTTTTTAATCGATTGTCCATGGCCATGCGGTTTTTGAACATCTGCATTGTGACTTCCAGGTATCAACTCACCCTTAAGAAGGTTTCTTGTGGGATATAATCTTTGTGGAAAACTACGGCTCCCAGCAGGTGGAGATTGGGGTGGATACCAAATGGCCTTGTTACCTAATTTATGATATGGACTTCAGCTGGTCATGAACTTGCCCAATTTTGGCATGGACATGAGCATTTTCACAGGCTCCACCCTCTTCCCCACCCCATAGAGGTCACGCCCCTTTCATGATGCATCCCGCCCCCTCAGAGCAACTATGTGTGCCGGGGCCGCAGCCTGGTGAGGGAAGCTGGAATAAATATGGTCATACACACGAGATATTTCTTGGCATCTACTGCATGTTGATCGGTGTGAATCGGACCCAGAGCCTCCTGGGAATTGTTGCAGGTAACACACCCCATAGTTATCAAACAGGTGAGACGTTTCTGGAAGCTGCTTGAAGGGAATCTATCAGCACAGAAATCCATTTCCACCTACACTAATGGGGCTGAACAGGAATCTGTAATTCTTATCTAGATACCCCCATTACTCCAGAAGACTGGCGCTGTTTGTACAGCTGATTTAGGTATGTACTAAGGTCCCGGAGACTAGACCAGACTCTCCTCCTGTCTTTACCATTAGATCTCTACTCTGCATACACATGGCGGTATCTGAGGCTGGTTGGCTTACTTAGGGCTGCACCCACTGTTATAGAGGCTCCGGGAACTTTGGTGCAGTAAAAACTGGTAATGTGGATAAAGTTTGGTGCTGTATACTGAGCGCGCTGCAGGAGGAGTTACCAAACTCTGACACGTGTTCACACATGGGGCAGTAGTACAGGTGCTGATTTTACAGTTTGAAATCTTCGAGTTAATATCCTGTTCCTGTACTGTACCTCCTACACCGCCAGCCTCATACACCCCAACATCATACACCGTACCCTCATATACAGTCAGCTTTATACACCCCAGACCCATACACCACCAACCTCATACACCATCAGCTGCATATATCACCCGCCTCATATACCCCAACCTCGCTCATCACCAGCCCCATAGACTACAAGCCTCATACACCCCTAGCTCAACCACTACCAGCCTCATACACCAACAGTCTCATATACTCCAGGCTTCATACACCCCTGGCCTCATGCACCTCCAATATTATACACCACCATCCATCAGCAGCCTCATACACCCCATTCCTCCTACACCCCCACCTCCATGCACCTTCAGTATCATGCACTCCTAGCCTCATACAGGTTTTAAGAACTGATGTGGATGGAAGTAAATGAAATATGTAATGCTGTTACTGCCCTCTAGTGGTTATAGTTTGCAACTATAATGTTTTCGAATGTGGATATGAATTTATATTTCTCAACTTTAGTATTGAATTGGAAAATCAGAGGTTTTGTGTTAAAACATTGTTTTATTTAAACCACCAGACTTAACTGTAAGGGCAAAATTTGCTCAGTTAAAGGATTAAAAACGGAGTCTCTAGGTGTAATGGTAACGCCCCCGTTGCTCCTAAAGGCTCATTTGAATATGATAAAACATCATATTTCTTAGCAATGCGGACACATATGAACATGGGACCAACACAGATGTCTTTAGCTGCCAAGTGCACATGTAACAGGTCAGCCAGTGTCATAGGTACAAAACTGCTGACAGATGCCCTTTAATGATACGCAAATGATAAAAAAAATGAAACAAGATAATCAAAACATCTCAATTTATTCAGTATCAAGTATTAGGACCCTGCGCAGAAATAAGACATGTACAGTCCTTGCTAATGGTTGTCTGAGGACTGTCCTGCTGCGCTGACTGACCTTACTCTTGCACGTCCCTGTGTTTACCATTGCTTTAGTAAAGTGCGGTGGACTTGTTCTTTGCCTTGCACCGCTCATCTGCACTGTCACTTCATTACTCGTCCCCAGTACCTCAAAAGAGCCCTGCCTTGCACCACAAAACACCAAGGGCACCCCACCTTCCACCTGGCAGAAGATCCCAAGACACAGGGTGTGCTCAAGGGGAAGAAACTGTGCGCCCTTCCTGTCCCAGAGAGCGCCAGAGTGAGGACCGCCACTGTGAGCAACACCACCACTTGCCACCACTCGTGTCTTCTCCTCTCCTGGACTTGCTGCACAAGGTCAAACAGTGCTGACGTCTTGCCCCTGAACAAGTAGTGATCTGCCGGAGTGATGAACCAAGGTCTCTCACTTCAAGGACTCTGTCCCTCTCAGTTTGCGTCAAGTGGCAATAACTGGCACATGATCTGATTTTTGAGGATTCATGTGGCTAAAAAACTTTGCTTTTAATCTGGCTTTTATGCCCCTCCCACATGTCACAGATTGGAGCTAGGTGCTTGAAAATTTCTTCAGATCTTAGAGACACCTACTTTCCATCTTGATGCTGCAATTTCAATGTTGAGAAGTGTTTATGGTATATGTATATAATATTACTGTCTCACTAACTTTTTTTTTCCAATGTTAACCATTTGGGAAAGAGAGAGAAAAATATTGAATGCAAATGATCAATTACAAAGTCTTTTTCTTATACATGGTGTTTTTTCCATCTCCTTGTGCTCTCTTCATCTGCTGCACTGCTCCTTTTCAGTAAGAATCAAAGTGTAAAAGTCTTTATATAAATATTTAAATGAGTTTTACAACACTAAATAAATTTCATTATTTTAATCTTTCTTAGATCATCAATATCAGATTGACAGAAGTCTGACACCCAGGACCACCGTCGATCGGCTGTGGCCTCAGCCATGACCTCCTCTTAGCTTATTTAAGCATAGCGCCGTCCATTGGATAGTGGCTGTGCTTGGTATTGCAGCTCGCCCCATTCACTTGAATTGCGCCTGGGCCATGTGACAGACGAACATGACATCACTGGCCTAGGAAGAGTCCTATGCATTCACGGAGCGCCAGAGTCTCTTCAAATGGGCTGATCAGCAAGGGCACCGGCAGTTGGACCCCCACTGATCTGATATTGATGACCTATCCCGAGGATAGACCATCAATTTCAAACTCTCAGAAAACCCCTTAAAATTAAATAAAGGGTTAAGAAAATCCACACAGCATAAAAAAATGGAGCAGGGAGGACACCTTGTGGACAAAGGGTAGAACAGCATCCCAAGGCCAAAAGCTGCCAAGGCCAATAAGATAATGGGTTGCATCAAAAGAGGCATAGATGCCGGTGATGAGAACATAGTCCTTTACACATCACTAGTCAGACCACATGGAGTACTGTGTACAGTTCTGGGCTCCTGTGAACAAGGCAGACATAGCAGTGCTGGAGAGGGTTCAGAGGAGGGCAACTAAAGTAATAAGTGGAATGGGTGGACTACAGGACCCAGAAAGATTATCAAAATTAGGGTTATTCACTTTAGAAAAAAGACGACTGAGGGGAGATCTAATAACTATGTATAAATATATCAGAGGTCAGTACAGAGATCTCTCCCATCATCTATTTATCCCCAGGACTGTGACTGTGACGAGGGGACATCCTCTGCGTCTGGAGGAAAGAAGGTTTGTACACAAACATAGAAGAGGATTCTTTACGGTAAGAGCAGTGAAACTATGGAACTCTCTGCCTGAGGAGGTGGTGATGGTAAGTTCACTATAAGAGATCAGGAGGGGCCTGGATGTATTTCTGGAGGTAATAATATTACAGGTTATAGTTACTAGAGAGGGGTCGTCGATCCAGGGAGTTATTCTGAGTGGAGTCGGGAAAGAATTTTTTTCTTCTAAAATGATAGATTCCCTTTGAATGTGCCATGTATGATATGCTGTGTGATGTGCCATGTGATATGTTGATTTATGTTCTTTATCCTGCTACAACACTCCGGCGAGGAAATGGTGAAATTTAATTGCACTATTGTGAGTAAAGTGCTCTGCACGTATGGAGACCCTGTGTATGGCTGTAAGCTATACTGGCGACATCATGTATGTGTTACATCCTGGAGTGGTATTACCATTTCTGCACTGCGCTACTGTCTCTAATGGTTAACATAAATGTCACCTTTGTGTTTATTTCCGGGTCCTTCCATTCTCCCCCTTTTGGGTAGAAGTTGGACAGTCATGCTTCCTACCAGAGGGAAAGGTTGCATTTCCAGTTTATTGCAGTCTAAGTTTATGCAAGTAAGGCCTCTTTCACACTAGCATTAGCACGGATCCGGCACCTAAAGGGTGCCAACGGATCCATGCTAACGCTATACATGTGTGGAGCCGGAGCAGCGCTCCGGCCCCACACATGACACACATTGAAACAAGACACAGACATACATACAAACAAACATACAGACATACATACAAACATACAGACATACATACATACTCACATACTCCAGGGACGCCGCAGAACGTCTTCACGCGCCTCCTGCGCGCAGTGATGACGATTCCCCACAGCGCCCTCTGCTGGGCGCAGTGGGGAAACGTCATAGCTGCGCGCAGGAGGCGCGTGAAGACATGCTGCCGGCGTCCCTGGAGTATGTGAGTATGTATATGTTTGTATGTATGTCTGTATGTCTGTATGTCTGTATGTCTGTATGTCTGTATGTATGTCTGTATGTATGTATCTATGTATGTAGCCGGATCCGGAATGACCCCCCATTGCAAATCAATGGAGGACAGATCCGGATTACTGGTGTGTCCACACCAAACGGATCCGTCCCCATTGACTTGCATTGGGGGTCATTCCGGATCCGTCTTGGTGCGGATGCCTGGACCGGAGAGCAAACCGCAGCATGTTGCGGTTTGTTTTCCGGTCTGAAGACGGAACGGAATGCTTTCAGGAGCATTCCGTTGTCTTCAGTTCAGTTTTGTCCCCATTGACAATGAATGGGGACAAAACTGAAGCGTTTTTTTCCGGTATTGAGCCCCTATGACGGAACTCAATACCGGAATTTAAAAACGCTAGTGTGAAAGTAGCCTAAAGCTGTTGAACTTTATCAAGGTCTGGACTCACTATTTATTCTCCACAACTGTACCTCAACTATCCCCCTTTATTGCTTCGGAGCCTAACACTGGGGAGCAATGGTATCCAGGTAGGACCACCGTGACATACACAGAGACTAGTCAGGGCTGCACCACACCACTCAGCATTCCTATAGATCTGGGACACGATCGGCCCTGGGGGGAGGCATGTTGCATATGCTGTACTGGTGACATCATGTATGCTGTACTGGTCATACTTCAACTTTTTCCCAACTTTTGAAAATTACAAACAGGGACAATAGCAGCAGCCCCTAGGCGTTTCCTGATCGGAGCACATCCTGCGCTTCCCAGCTGGCACGATGCAGTCACACACACATTGAGCGTGCTGGGCTGTGTAGGAGCTGATTCTTGGGCCTGCACGCTCTTCCTATACAGCCAAGCAGCGTGATGTATGTGTGACCACAGCGTGCCTGCCTCACCACTGCAATGAATCCTAAGGACACAGAGACAGTTGAGAGGAGGACATACATACCTCAGGCCTCCTGGGACCTCATGACAGCCACCGAAATCTGGGACTGTCCTATCAAGTCCAGCAAGGTTGGAAAGTATGGTGACGTCACGAGTGGCATGTGATAGGGGAGCAACGCCCTTGGAGTCAGATAATGAACGTTTAGACAAGATGTCCATGGGCGTAGCATCTAGCTGTTATGTGATATCACACTATTTATTGTAAGGAACGCACTGTAGTTGTGGAGGAAGCACCCTGTGTGGCTATGATGGAGTTAAAGTGGTTTTCTGGGGGAATAAAAAAAAGGTCAGAGTGAATTTTTCCTTCAATTCGTTGAACACTAGTAGAACTCATGTGAGACAGTCTCTCCATTCACTTTGGGGAGTCAGGGACCCCGTTTCTTGTGATCAGTAACTTTTCAATTGTTGGACCCCCACAAATCAGATACTTATCACTTATTCTGTGTATAAGGTGATAACTTGTTACGGTGGGACAATCCCTTTACAGACAGTTCACAGGGCCATTATATGGATGAAACTATATTCCACCTACAGCCCCGGGGGATCCTACATTTCTACTAAACAAACGTATTAAGAAACTTTTCTGTTTTTAAAATATTTTATCATTTAATACATTTATTTTTGTTACAATTTATAATGTGGTAATGATGTCCAGTGACTTTCCAGATAAACCAGGTGCCAATTAGAGGGTTTCTGTTGGTCATGCACCCCCCTTGTTTTCTGTGGTATTCACATGTCTGGATGTCTGTGATTCATCTATGATCCGTGGTGCTGTGATTTTCAGTCTGTGGTCATCCGTGTTTCACAGACATTGCTAGGATGAAAATGAGTTTCCAAAGCATCTTTTATCTACGATCCATGAAAATGCATGGACCAAACATGAATGGCATCCTTGATGTCTATGTGATTTTAACAGATCCATAGACTATGAGAGAGAGGGATCCATAATCACGGATAAAATAGGGCGTGCTTCCATGGTGTCAAGATGGTGAACCACTGATGTGTTAATATACACATGACAGTCAGAGTGAATTACTTGAATGGGTCCGCAATCTGGAAGGTGCGGAGGCATGGATCCCCACGGAGGCACTAGGGAGCACTTCCGTGGGGTTTCTCTCCATGCCTCCGCACTGCAAAAAAATAGAACTTGTTTTAATTTTTTGCGGCACGGACGGATCACAGACCCATTCAAGTTGAGTTGGGTCTGGATCCGACACGGCAGCCGCACGGATAGTGTCTGTGCATTGGGGACCGCAAATTGCGGTCCCCAATGTACGGAATGGACGGCACACGTTCGTGTGCATGAGCCCTTAGTTCACACTTCAGTGTTTGGTCAATGATTTCCATGCATGGCTGTCAGCCAAAACCAGGATTGGATGAAAAACACAGAACAGTACAAATCTTTCTATTATACCTGATCTCTTTAGCTCACAATCACTGATGCAAATCACTCAACTGTAAACTAGGCCTAAGGAAGGCAGGTCGAACTAGCCCCTAATTACCCTATCAATGAGTGCTAGCTTGCGTTATTCCAATGCCCATTGTCCCATGAAAGCTCAATAATTGATCAGAGCAGCTCAGGACAATGCTCCAGTAATAATTACACCTAATACCTATAAAAGCAACAATGTATCACTGTCCTGTTACTATGTAACCAGTGGTGCTCTACAGCGCCAGGATGTTTGTAGAGGCCGAATGTGGAACTGCAGCCCACCCACGTCTAACGGGGTTCGTATTAGCCCCAATCAGCAGCGAGCACGGTGGCCCCGCCCCCTTACTCCTCCCCTGTTGCTCCATCCTGTGCTCCTCACCCGGCGGCCGGTACAGACGGGATCCCCGGTGGCTGCAGCTGACCCGTCCTCGTCCTCCTGTCACCCCCACAGCTGCAGGTAAGTGGCGGCCGAGCTCTGCAGGAAGTGCCCCCCCCCCCCCCCACTAACAGTCCCAGCATGGAGGAGACTAGTGATAGTGACTGGAGAAACTGTGTATCTAAGCCCATGGAGTGGGATACTGACTGCTACAGATGTGTCTATCGTGTGATACTGAATGGAGAAACCGTGTATCTAAGCCCATCAGGTGTGATACTGATTGCTACAGCTGTGTATCTAGGCCCTTTATGTGTGATACTGAGTGCTAAACCCGTGTCTATCCTGAGATACTGATGAGAAACTGTGTATCTAAGCACACGGAGTGTGATACTGACTGCTACAGCTGTGTAGCTAAGCCCATCGGGTGTGATACTGAGTGCTAAAGCTGGGTCTATAGTGTGATATTGACTGGGGAAACAGTGTACCTAAGCCCATGGTGTGTGATACTGACTGCTACAGTTGTGTACCTAAGCCCATGGTGTGTGATACTGACTGCTACAGTTGTGTACCTAAGCCCATGGTGTGTGATACTGACTGCTACAGTTGTGTACCTAAGCCCATGGTGTGTGATACTGACTGCTACAGTTGTGTACCTAAGCCCATGGTGTGTGATACTGACTGCTACAGTTGTGTATCTAAGCCCATGGTGTGTGATACTGACTGCTACAGCTGTGTATCTAAGCCCATCAGGTGTGATACTGACTGCTAAAGCAGTCCGTATAGTGTCCGTATAGTGTGATACTGACAGTGTACCTAAGCCCATGGTGTGTGATACTGACGGCTACAGTTGTGTATCTAAGCCCATCATGTGTGATACTGACGGCTACAGTTGTGTATCTAAGTTCCATCAGGTGTGTGATACTGACGGCTACAGTTGTGTATCTAAGCCCATCAGGTGTGATACTGACGGCTTACAGTTGTGTATCTAAGCCATCAGGTGTGATACTGACGGCTACAGTTGTGTAATCTAAGCCCATCAGGTGTGATACTGACGGCTACAGTTGTGTATCTAAGCCCATCAGGTGTGATACTGACGGCTTACAGTTGTGTATCTAAGCCCATCAGGTGTGATACTGACGGCTACAGTTGTGTATCTAAGCCCATCAGGTGTGATACTGACGGCTACAGTTGTGTATCTAAGCCCATCAGGTGTGATACTGACGGCTACAGTTGTGTATCTAAGCCCATCAGGTGTGATACTGACGGCTACAGTTGTGTATCTAAGCCCATCAGGTGTGATACTGACGGCTTACAGTTTTTAAGTTGGTATCTAAGCCCATCAGGTGTGATACTGACGGCTACAGTTGTGTATCTAAGCCCATCAGGTGTGATACTGACGGCTACAGTTGTGTATCTAAGCCCATCAGGTGTGATACTGACGGCTACAGTTGTGTATCTAAGCCCATCAGGTGTGATACTGACGGCTACAGTTGTGTATCTAAGCCCATCAGGTGTGATACTGACGGCTACAGTTGTGTATCTAAGCCCATCAGGTGTGATACTGACGGCTACAGTTGTGTATCTAAGCCCATCAGGTGTGATACTGACGGCTACAGTTCTGTATCTAAGCCCATCAGGTGTGATACTGACGGCTACAGTTGTGTATCTAAGCCCATCAGGTGTGATACTGACGGCTACAGTTGTGTATCTAAGCCCATCAGGTGTGATACTGACTACTAAACCTGTGTCTATAGTGTGATACTGACTGGAGAAACAGTGTATCTAAGCCCCTGGGGTGTGATACTGACTGGTGGAAGTGTATCTACGCCTATCATGTGTGATACTGACTGCTAAACCTCTGTATATAATGTAATACTAGCTGATGAAACTGTGTATCTAAGCCCCTGGAGTTGGAGTGTGATACTGAATGCTGAGCCTGTGACTATCGTGTGTGGTACTGACTGGTGAAACACTGTATCTAAGCCCACCCTGTGCAATACTATATACAGAGCTGATGTATCCAAGCCTTTCATGTGTGATACTGTCTGCTGAACTGATGTATCTAATTCCATCATGTATGATTTCTGCTGAGCTGATGTATCTAAGCCCATCACATGCGATACAATCCCTGCCCCCCTCCCCCACCATTGACCCCAGGCCTCACTGTAGGTTATGGTATCTAGGGTGCACAATGGCTGCTGCCCATCTCCGGGCACACACATTGGCACTGACAGCCAGGGCTCCCTGTGGATCCTGGACATGCTGGGACTTGTAGTCCCTCGCCATGAAGGCAGTTTCCTCATCCTGCACGTGTTCTTCCATCTGTTTGTGCTTATCCCGGGCACATCTGCTCCTCGTATAGAAAGTTGTGCAACCAGAGGGCATATAGAGTAAAGCCGCCCTGCAGCCACCGCCCCCCGACACCTCCTATAGTCACAGACTGACCAACGTAGTGCACCGACCCCCGGGTACAACTCCCATCCCAAATCAGATGCAACTGTTTACTAGACCTGTTGTCAGAGCCCGGGCTGCTGTTTGTGGCGGCCTGTGGTCAGTGAGAGCCTGGGCTGCTGTTTGTGGCGGCCTGTGGTCAGTGAGAGCCCGGGCTGCTGTTTGTGGCGGCCTGTAGTCAGTCAGAGCCTGAGCTGCTGTTTATGGCGTCCTGTAGTCAGTCAGAGCCCGAGCTGCTGTTTATGGCGTCCTGTATTCAGTCAGAGCCAGGGCTGCTGTTTGTGGCGGCCTGTAGTCAGTCAGAGCCAGGGCTGCTGTTTGTGGCGGCCTGTGGTCAGTCAGAGCCCAGGCTGCTGTTTGTGGTGGCCTGTAGTCAGTCAGAGCCCGGGCTGCTGTTTGTGGACACCTGTAGTCAGTCAGAGCTAGGAATGCTGTTTGTGGAGGCCTGTAGTCAGTCAGAGCTAGGAATGCTGTTTGTGGACGCCTGTAGTCAGTCAGGGCTAGGAATGCTGTTTATGGCGGCCTGTAGTCAGAGTCAGGGCTGCTGTTTATGGCGGCCTGTAGTCAGTCAGAGTCCGGGTTGCTGTTTATGGGAATTGCTATTTCTGCAATGTTCTTTCATGTTTTGCATCTTAAAGCTGAAGTTCCTCTGGTGGCAACCGCTGTTTCGCAAGAAGTCACCTAACGTTGGGGAACCAGAGGCCGAGGGGAGTAGTAGTCGGACTACTCACCAGATGTGTCCCTGTTGTGGTTTTTAAGAATTTGTGTTAAAGAACATTTCCTCCTAAAATTTAAAGGATTTTCATGAGTTTAGAAAACCAGAAACAGCGCCTCTCTTATAAACTGGCCAGGTCCGGTATTGCAGTGTTTTATTGAATGGGCCCCAGATACAATACCAGACCTGACCATGGCACCAGTCTCTGAACGTCCTCCTCTAATGAGGCCCAGCTGCAATACCAGACCTGGCCTGTGTACATGGGTGGCGCTGTTTGTGGACAGAAGCAGCTCTGTTTTCTAATCTTGTAGATTAGTCTGTAACTCGTCAGTTCTTCCTTGCAGTTGTCACCCAGCTTTCCCGTGCTCCTGAATGGCAGATAGTTATAGGGTGATGATAATGGGTCAGCGCTGACATCACAGGGTCACATGACTGCTGTCAGATGACCCAGGTTTAATAAGCAGCTTGTACCTTAGGAGACCCGATGCCCTGACTTATGCAATCGCTTCAAAACAAGTGCACACAAAAAGGGGAGGGGCTTCCCTGATCAACCAATCAGATTTCAGCTTTTAATTTTGAAGGCAATTGCTTAACTTAAATGCTAATCTTGTATCGCTTTCTTAAACTTATCCAAATGAGTCCCCACAGGAGCTGAAGAAAGGACATGGGAGCAGCGACCCGAAGGTGTTTTAAACATGGCGTCTGATAATCTGGCACTTGCTCCCATCACAGAACTCTTCCTCTGTTATCCCTCCTGGAAATGTAAGAATACATTGATCAATGGGTGTTACTATCTCTCCCCGGTCTGAAAATGTCAGCAGTGGTCGGATGGTATCAGACTGTGTATAGACAAATGTGGGCAAAGCACAGTTAACAATTTATTCATACAGTAGATTTCCCAGAGGAATAACAGAGGAATGGTTATAAACAGTTCTAAGAAAAGGTACTCCAGAATTATTAGTTCAAATGAATACGAGTATAAAACTGACCACGAGAGCCGGCAGATCCTCTATACTACACCACACAGGAGAGCTGACAGATCCTCTATACTACACCACACGGGAGAGCTGACAGATCCTCTATACTACACCACACAGGAGAGCTGACAGATCCTCTATACTACACCACACAGGAGAGCTGACAGATCCTCTATACTTACACCACACAGGAGAGCTGACAGATCCTCTATACTACACCACACAGGAGAGCTGAGATCTGACAGATCCTCTATACTACACACCACACAGGAGAGCTGACAGATCCTCTATACTACACCACACAGGAGAGCTGACAGATCCTCTATACTACACCACACAGGAGAGCTGACAGATCCTCTATACTACACCACACAGGAGAGCTGACAGATCCTCTATACTACACCACACACAGGAGAGCTGACAGATCCTCTATACTACACCACACGGGAGAGCTGACAGATCCTCTATACTACACCACACAGGGAGAGCTGACAGATCCTCTATACTACACCACACAGGAGAGCTGACAGATCCTCTATACTATACTACACCACACAGGAGAGCTGACAGATCCTCTATACTACACCACACACACAGGAGAGCTGACAGATCCTCTATACTACACCACACAGGAGAGCTGACAGATCCTCTATACTACACCACACAGGAGAGCTGACAGATCCTCTATACTACACCACACAGGAGAGCTGACAGATCCTCTATACTACACCACACAGGAGAGCTGACGATCCTCTAGATCCTCTATACTACACCACACAGGAGAGCCGACAGATCCTCTATACTACACCACACAGGAGAAGCCGACAGATCCTCTATACTACACCCACACAGGAGAGCTGACAGATCCTCTATACTACACCCACACAGGAGAGCTGACAGTCCTCTAACTACACACACAGGAGCTGACAGATCCTCTATACTACACCACACAGGAGAGCTGACAGATCCTCTATACTACACCACACAGGAGAGCTGAGAGATCCTCTATAACTACCCACACAGGAGAGCTGACAGATCCTCTATACTACACCACACAGGAGAGCTGACAGATCCTCTATACTACACCACACAGGAGAGCTGACAGATCCTCTATACCAGCGGTCCCCAACCACCGGGCCGCGGCCCAGGACCGGGCCCTGAAGCGATGTCTGCCGGGCCCGGCGGTAGCAGGGGACAAGGAGATAAGCGCTTCCATTGTGGAAGCGCTCATCTCCATAGTCATCTGTATCGCCGTCCTGAGGACGGCGATACAGATGCCTGTGCTGCGGTGGGGCAGGGGAGGGAGAGGCGCTCCCCTGCCCGTTCCTCTGATAGGCTGCAGGCCTAGTGCCTGTAGCCTATCAGAGGCCAGCTCAGGCGGTGCGATGACGTCATCGCGCCGCCTGAGCCGTGCAGAGCGGGACACAGGGCCGGAGGAGGCCTGCATCGCAGTGCTGCCAGGCTGATGGAGGTAAGTATAAAGTGTTTGTTTTTTTAATTGTACAAAACTGAAGGAGAGGAGCACTATGGGCACTATAACTACTGTGTGGGGGGCACTATAACTACCGTGTGGGGGCACTGTGGGCACTATAACTACTGTGTGGGGGCACTGTGGGCACTATAACTACTGTGTGGGGGCACTATGGCACTATAACTACTGTGTGGGGGCACTGGCACTATAACTACTGTGTGGGGGGCACTATGGCACTATAACTACTGTGTGGGGGCACTATGGCACTATAACTACTGTGTGGGGCCACTATGGCACTAAACTACTGTGTGGGGGCACTGTGGGCACTATAACTACTGTGTGGGGCACTGTGGGCACTATAACTACTGTGGGGGCACTATGGCACTATGACTACTGTGTGGGGGGCACTATGCTACTATGACTACTGTGTGGGGGCACTGTGGGCACTATAACTACTGTGTGGGGGCACTATGGCACTATAACTACTGTGTGGGGGCACTATGGCACTATAACTACTGTGTGGGGGGCCACTGTGGGCACTATAACTACTGTGTGGGGGCACTATGGCACTATAACTACTGTGTGGGGGCACTATGGCACTATAACTACTGTGTGGGGGCACTATGGCACTATAACTACTGTGTGGGGGGCACTATGGCACTATAACTACTGTGTGGGGCACTGGCACTATAACTACTGTGTGGGGCACTGGCACTATAACTACTGTTGTGGGGGCACTGTGGGCACTATAACTACTGTGTGGGGGCACTATGGCCTATAACTACTGTGTGGGGCACTATGGCACTATAACTACTGTGTGGGGGCACTATGGCACTATAACTACTGTGTGGGGCACTATGGCACACTATGGCAATACTACTGTGTGGGGGCCACTGGTGGGCACTATAACTAATGTGGGGGCACTATGACTACTGTGGTGGGGGGCACTATGCTACTATGACTACGTGTGGGGGCACTATGGCACTATAACTACTGTGTGGGGGCACTATAACTACTGTGTGGGGGCACTATGGCACTATAACTACTGTGTGGGGGGCACTATGGCACTATAACTACTGTGTGGGGGCACTATGGCACTATAACTACTGTGTGGGGGCACTAATGGGGAATAACTACTGTGTGGGGGCACTATGCTCCGCCCCCCAACAACCGCAGCGCCCGCCCCCCCCCCCCCCCATCCAACACCCCCCGGGCCCTGGGAAATTGTGTAGCGAGAACCGGGCCTTGGTGCAAAAAAGGTTGGGGACCACTGCTCTATACTACACCACACAGGAGAGCTGACAGATCCTCTATACTACACCGCGCAGCAGAGCTGAAGGATCCTGTTGGTTACTGTTGTGTAGAATGTCTTTAGCTCCTTTAATCTTCCTCCCTATCTTGTTTCCATCTGCCATTCTTCATCCTCTTGTTAGGATGGGGGTGCGGTGGGCGGCAGATGTCTTCATTTTCCTTTGTGTGGGTCCTTCTTGTTATGTATATGACCCTGGTGTTTGTCTCCGGTACGTTCTGCATTGTTCTGGTGGACACTGATGTGACCTCTGATGAGAGAGATTTGTCCATCCCAGGTTTTCTTTTCCATAATGCCGGAACACATTTTCAGACTCTCTCTCTCTCTCCCATCATCACATCCTGATTCTTGAGCAATACCTAGGAGACACAGCTACAAGAAGGATGTTATAGGTGCAGCAGAGCTGACTTTGTCATGCCTTAGCCTCATCCATCTTTTAATCCCTTATGCTTTATACTTCTGCTTAGCTTGTTCATATTTGTTACTGTTATGTATTACAGCTCAGCTGGAAATCTGAAATCATTACGGTAGCGACAGAAAGATTAGAAAGTACAAGCGACTTGTCCATTTGGTGATATCACCCTAGGGGGTCTCTCGAGACCACCAATTGCCCCACTGAGCAATGTACGGTAGTACTAGTGGTAATCAGTGCAGTTACTATCTATATAAAATGATCGGGATCCTTATATTTTAGAAAGAATCAGTCTAGTGACAAATTTAGCTCTGCTACATCTGCATTTGTAGAGATGACTTTATGAAGCAGACTTTTCCGTATCCAGGTCAGCTGTCACTGTAGATGAGGGACGCCTAGAACATCGGTGTGTTTATTGCGTCGTGTCACTCTAGCGGACCGTGAATGACATCACAGAGAGTGACATCACTATGGACCGCGGCTCACACAGTGCTTGGCTGCTGTGATGTTATACAGTAAGGAATGGCGCCAAAGTTGAAATGGTCGCCTTATCTCGCTCATTTTTACTTTGGTGTCTTCAGAAGTCTCAATCTATCAGGTTGGATTTTAGGCTACTTTCTCATCTGCGTTTTCCTTTTCCGTTTTTTGAGATCCGTCAGAGGATCTCAAAACCGCAGGAAAACACATCCCTTTGAATAATACATCTGGCTGCATCTGTTCAGAACGGATCCGGCTGTATTATATACAAAATAAACAGGCCGGATCCCATTGTAAGTCAATGGGCGCCGGATACGTTTTTTTTTTGTGTTGGGAAAAAACGGATCCGGCATCATTGACTTCCTTTTGTTTGATACCAGATCCGGCATGTTCAGTTTCCCATGACGCACACAAAAACTCTGCTTGCATCAGAACGCAACAAAACGGAACGCGTTATGGTTTTTTTCAGTTTTGTCCCTATTGACAATGAATGGGGACGAAACGGATGCGTTTGTCTCCGGTTTTGAAATCCTCTGAAGGATCCGAAACCGGAAAGAAAAAGGCAGATGTGAAAGTAGCCTTACCTGGTTGAGCCGTTGTTCTGTATTGAATTCTTTATATACACATACATATAAAGCATTGTTCATCCTGAGCTTCCTGATTCACCCAGTCCTTCAAAGCCAAAGCAAGCAGGGGGATGGATGACAGCTGGATGGTCACCTCAGTGTAAAATATACAGTACATCCAGGGTTAAATATGTCTGCACCAAATCTGTCTTAGATATTGCTTTTCACCCACTTGCTCTGGCTGTGTGAATCAGGAGGCTCAGGCTGAACACTGCTTTATGTGTGTACATATATATTTTTTTGTTAGCACAGTGTGTCTGTCAGCACTGTATGGCGGTGTGCTGTAACATCCTGGGTGAGGTTTCATTGATCAGGAAGCTGCCTCCATGTGACTCGCCTTTGGTCTATTATTAAAGGCCTCGCCGCCTGCATTTGGCTCAGTCAGTCCGGGGCACATCTGCTGACATAGGGTCCTGACGCTGCTGCTTTCTGTTCCTGTCACCCTTGAAAGGTTAAATCTGACAATGCAGGACGCCGGGTGTGTGAAGCAAGAACTGGCCTTCTGCCTACTAAACCGGCCCCGGCATCCGGGACCATAAATATCCAGCTTGTGGTGGTGCAGAGCGAGGGACCGGGCCGTTCTTGTGCTTGGCAGCAATTTGTGTTTGTCGTCTAACATTGCAGTCATTTTATTGTCTTCAAGTGGCTGATTTAAGGATCATTAAAGGGGTTGTCTGCTTTTGGGCCTCTCCTACTTAGGAGGGTCACCATAACCTTTTTACAAAGTTTCGTCCTGCTGAGATCCCCAGCGATCAGCTGCAATCTGTAAAGACACCAGGATGTAAGTGTTCGGTTTTCCTGCAGCGCCGCCACAGGGGAAGTGAAGTATTACACGGGGACCATTCATGTCAGTGGGTTATCTGTGTAAGAATACAGGAAAGGACAGGTCCTCCAGGGAGAGAGACGCTCTTTGTATCCACTTTCCATGCTGGCCAAGAGATGAGGATCCTGAGCAACATGGGGGCCCACTTACTTAGTTTCCCCCTTGTGCTGCCTTAAAGGGGTTGTCTCAGTAAATGGCTTTTATCATGTAGAGAAAGTTACTACAAGCCACTTACTAATGTATTGTGATTCTCCATATTGCTTCCTTTGCTGGCTGGATTCATTTTTCCATCACATCATACACTGCTCGTTTCCATGGTTACGACCACCCTGCAATCCATCAGTGGTGGTCGTGCTTGCACAATATAGGAAAAAGCACCGGCCTATGTGCACTCCCATGGTCCTGGCCACCAGAGAGGCTGACACTTTTTCTATATTTCTATAGTGTGCAAGCATGACCACCTCTGATGGATTGCAGGGTGGTCAGTAACCATGGAAACGAGCAGTGTATAATGTGATAGAAAAATGAACCCAGCCAGCAAAGGACAATGTGGACAATCACAATACATTAGGAAGTGCCTTGTATTAACTTTCTCTACATGATAAATGCCATCTGCTGAAGTGAGACAACCCCTTTAAGATCCATCTAATTTATGACAAAATTAGGCTACTTTCACATTTGCGTTGTTGTTTTCTGGTATTGAGATGCGGCAGAGGATCTCAATACCGGAAAAAAAAAACAGTTCCGTTTAGTCCCCATGCATTCTGAATGGAAAGAGATCTGTTCAGGATGCATCAGGACGTCGACCGTTCCGGCAGAATTCCATTTTGTAACCGGACACAAAACCGCTGCAAGCTGGGCTATTGTGTCCGGTCATAATAATAGAAAAAAACGGATCCGACACTGAAAACAATGACTTTTTTTTAGGAGCGTTTTGACTTTCAATTTATTTAGTGACGGATCCGTTTTTTTTTTCCATTTTGATTTCACACAACCGCATCCTAACGGAACGGATGCATCCTGATGTGCAAAATCAAAACGGATCCGTTTAATTCCCGTATTGAGATCCTCTGCTGGATCTCGCTACCAAAATTAACAACGCAAGTGTGAAAGTAGCCTTAGGTGCATCTATGGCGGTCCTACTGGCGAAAAAACAACGACAAATCCATTTACTCCTTTTTCCACACCCCCTCTCTGTCACTGTCCCGAACAGGGCATAAAACCATCCATGCAACACTATTTAGTTAAAAAGGGGACTTTTTCGACCAAAATAGTCACAAGTGCCTTAATAAACGACCCCCATGGAGTTGCAAGGCCCCTGTTCTCATATAGGATGTCATAATAGGGGAACAGGGGAGGATTCTGCAATAGCGACTGCGAGGAGTCACCATGTCGTACGCACCGGCCCAGGGGTCTCTGTGTGGTGAGGTAATATGGACAGGTGTCTGACCCCAGATATTCATCCTCTCTACATCTGTGGCCTTTGTCCTGACATTTGTGCCGCCCTTTTTACATCCCCCCACCTGTCCAGCGTCTGTTACAGGAGACTATGGTCGTCGGCCAGACCCCCAGTCCTGGTAATTGGATATGGCTTATGCTGATACTATTCGGGGGTCTCAGTGCGCCCAGAGGCCGTTGTGTCCCCTCTTAGCATTACAAAGACTGTAAGGACACCTTGTAAGGAAGCTGATTGAGAAGCAGATGGACAGCATTGTCCTGGCCAACAACTTGGCAGGTGGTCCCAGGGTGGAGTCCATGGAGGAGGCTGAGACACAGGAACATATAGGCTCCGTACAGCTTGTGGGCTTTCTCTCCCTCTGCCACCCCTGGACGTACAGGACTTACCTCAGGATCCGGCTATATTACGTATGTGCTTCCTGTGTATGTATAGAAGTAGATGTTATATTAGTGCGTATAGATATTTGTAGTCTAGTTGTGTCCCATTTACACGTGTGTGTGTGGATTCTGTGGCCTGCATGTGTTTGTGGATCTGTTCATTGTATATATGCTATTTAGGGCTCATTCACATGAACGTGTGCCGGCAGGGCCCATGCTGCGGTCTGTAATGCACAGGCACCGACTGTGTAGCCGCCATATGCAAAAGGAGGACCCATTCACTTGAATGGGCTCTACATTTGATGGTTGCACTGCAAAAATGTAGTGCATGCACTATGTAGTGCTTCTGTGGGGTTCCGTGCCTCCGTTCCGCAACGCACTTTCCAGATTGCATCCGTGATGCGGTGCACAAACAGCCGGTGCCTGTATATTGCAGACCCGCAATGGTCCTGTGCATGAATCTTTATGTACATATACTCAGGGGCGGATTGGCCATAGACCTTACAGGGAAATTTCCCGGTGGGCCGATGCCCATGGGGCCACCTGAGCCCTCCTCACAGCTGGCCAGTGGGATATTTTGGGGATGTATTTTGTGCTGCTGGCAGTATTTTGTGATGGACTGTGGTATTTGGCTCTGTTGGGGGGTATAATGTGGCACAATATGGTATTACTGGCCCTGCCTTCCATTAATTTGAACCCAACTACAAAACGGGGCCACTTTTAGTATTTTTTCCAGGGCCACTTTAAGTTCCCAATCCGCCCCTGCATGTACTAGTGGTCAGGTACTTGATGTGAGGTGGTCCGAAGTGTAGGTCCAGTAGACGACATGTAGTTGGGATCTGGATATATACTGCTGAGCCAGTGTATCTAGGTCTATCCTGTGAGATACCTACTTTTTATTTTGTGTATCTAAGCCCATCATGCGTGATACTGTCAGTTGGACTGGTGTATCTAAGCCTATAATTTCTGACATAGAAAACCCCACAGTACTACATTCCCCATCATTCGTAATCTCATTATAGAATAATTAGATATGTCCAGTGAGCACCCCTAAGTTGCTCTGGTGGTGGCGGTGCCTGTGCATTCACAACCGAGGTGGCGGCGCCTGTGCCTTTCGCGGCTGAGGTAGTGGCGCCCATCCAACCTGACATTCCCCTTTGATAGAAGTCTTCCATTGTATTTCCCCTTTGGGCGGCACGGCTGATAAGTGATCACTACTCAGTAGCTGGCACGCTACCAGTCAGTGGGTGCGTATCACAGTTCTGCCCTCCTCCGGGCAGTGTTTACCTGTTGGCTGCTTTCCTGGATGCCAGACATGAATGAGAGTGTAGCTGGTAGGGCGCTCTGCATTTATTACAGGATCCGTGAACTGTCATTGGGGCTGCTGCATTGTATCTTTCTTGATCAAAACCTCCTTGAGAAGGGAAAATTCATCCATGATTGGCAGGAGGCACCCCTTGTGCTTCAGAAAGAGGTTCCCCACCAGCTGGAGAAATGGACCGTAATATACGCACCCAGCTGCTGCAGAACCTCTTTATATCCCTTTCTCATTTTATGCACTGACGACTGCTGCAGAAACTCGCAGAAAACACGTGAATATTATCGATGCAAAGTTTACCAAGTACAAAAAGAAGCAATAAACTGAGGACAAAGTGACATCTTACCCAACCCCAGTGATAATTATAGCCGTAATTAAATATTAATCTCTCAGTAATTATATCTTTTCTAAAGATGCAGCAGAGCTGAGCGTGTCCAATGCTGGGTTTGCCATTTGTCACACCCCTTGTATGCAGTATGTCTGGATTTACATAGGACTGCCGGTAAACCTACAAAGTTATCACTGTGCAGACACACTTCTGGTAGAAAGAGATAACAAAGTTAGCTATGCTACTCCTCCAGCTGTCGCCCATTGTAGCAGAGCACCTCTCAGTAATGTCCTCCTCCATCTTATCAGATAATCCTTTTTCCTCTTTTGCCCCCCCCCCCCATGACTGACGTTTTGTGTTCATGTTTTTAGGTTCAGCCTCCATCATGTTGTCCAGACTGAGAGTCGTGGTGAGGTCGGGTGCTCTGCTCCGCCGCGCCGTTCACACCAAGGAAAAGGGGAAGGCCCTGCTGCTCAATCCGAGGACGAACAAGGTGACTATCCTGCGGATCAGCGCTTGCACCTGTATGTGACTTTATCATTAGTGCAGACCACATACCCAAACAGTCACTGGTAGGAGAACACTAAGGCCCCTTTTACACGAACGATACGGATTCAGTCCGCACGCAATTGCAGTCAGTTTTGACTGCGATTGTGTACGTTTGTTCAGTTTTTTCCATCACACATTGCACCCGCGCGGAAATCTCGCTTGTGTGAAAGGGGCCTAAGGGGGAGATTAATCAAGGCTGGTCTTGATATACCCTGTGCTGCCAGAGGATACGCCTAATTTATGATGAGGTGCAGCCCTCGTCATAAATTAGGCGCATCCTCTGGCAGTCAATGCGCCTAACCAGTAATCTACGGCAGCTCAGCGCTTCATTTGCACCAGAAAACTGACGTAAATGAAGATAAATTTATCTCTGCTGTTGGCCACTCCCCTTTCCCTTTTGAAAAAGTTGTGAGGGCAGTGTAAACAGAGGCACTTGTTAAAGGGTTTCTGTCACCAGTTTTTTCGGTATGAATCAGGCTGACATTAGAGATGTGCTAATGTCACCTGATTCTAAATATATATCTGTTTTATTTACTGTGCCCCCATTTTTATATAAAATGAACTTTTATTTTATGCTAATAAGGCCTCTAGGTGCAAGGGGCATTACCTCTGCTCCTAGAGGCTCTGTTGATTGACAGGACCAGGCGGAGAAGAAACACTCCATTCACCATAGCTTTCAAGGACCTTCAATGATGTCATGACCATGTGATCAGTCACATGGTTAGGATCACACAAATAGCCTGTCTCCTCCTAAACCATGTGACTGTGACTATGGTGAATGGAGTGTTTCTTCTCTGCCTGGTCCTGTCAATCAACAGAGCCTCTAGGAGCAGAGGTAACGCCCTTTGCACCTAGAAGCCTTATTAGCATAAAATAAAAGTTCATTTTATATAAAAATGGGGGCACCAGTAAATAAAACATATATATATTTGGAATCAGGTGACATTAGCACATCTCTAATGTCAGCCTGATTCATACCGAAAAAACTGGTGACAGAAACCCTTTAAAGCCACTTTTTTGGCGCAAGGAGGATGATAAATCCCAGAGTTTACCAAATTCGCTATGGGTTAAGGCGCTCAAGCACGCTCATTCGGCCGACAGCTATTCCTTTTGACACCCTTCCGTACACATGCATGCTGGTCTTGGCCGGGCATGCATGTGTTCTCAATAGGGAGATGGGAAAAGGTTGCTGCAGGACACCTCTGTACCATCCTGACACCATTGATGGCAGCTTGTCTTTTTGGAGAACAAAGGGATCAGGCATACTGAAATCCATCAGCCCAACTCTTCCTACCCCCAACATCTGTCGTCGGAAGAAACGATCAAAAGGACCAGGCATATTGAAATCCATCAGCCTGACCCTTCTTACCCCCAACATCTGCTGTCGGAAGAAACTCGGGAAGATCAAAAGGATCAGACATATTGAAATCCATCAGCCCGACACCTGCATACACATTGGGTGTCATCCTGAGATTGCAACCATCAAACCAGCAGTTGATGTCCATACCAGTAGAAGAGTGTGTAGGTTCCTGAGGTCCCACAGCCCCTGCCCCCATATCTGTACTAGTAACACTGCCCATGGTGCCTCAGGGCCGAATTATAGTATTGGAAGGCCAACCAATAAGTCCCCTGTCACAAGCAGTACGTAGCGGCATCATGGATGTTTTATAGTATCTTTATTCCATCCTCCATCCAGTTCTGTGCCTGTGATCGGCTGTGAACCCGTCTTACTTTACTCCATATTGTTTTTTTCAGGGAATGGCCTTCACGTTACAAGAAAGACAGATCCTTGGCCTACAAGGCCTTCTTCCTTCCAAGATCGAGACCCAGGACATTCAAGCTGCCAGATTTCACAAGAACCTGAATAAAATGGAGGATCCACTGGAAAAGTATGTCACTGACTTAATAGGGTGGGGGGGGGTGTCAGCAGTTATGACCATGCAAAACACTAGCTCCACACCTTTTGTGGAGCTTTTATTATCAGGAGTAGTGTGAATATGAAGTTTTATTCTACTCCTTCAAGTGCTGTAGTGATCTCTTGGTTGGATGTGTGGCTGTATGTTAATGACCTCGGCCATCACAGGTCCTGGCTGTCAATAGAGTTCTAAATGATGCAGGTCCATTCTACTGTTTGCAAACCCAATCATCATTGATGTCCACTAGAGAGGTCATCAATGTAACGTAACGACTAGAGTTTTCTTTGTAGTTGCATCAGGAAGATGGAGCTCCTGACACTATAAGGCCCCATTCACATGACCGTATGTACATTTCCGCATCTTATCCGCATTTTTGCGGATAAGATGCGGAACCATAGGGACCGATTTATTTTTCCATAGGATAAAAAAAATGCGGAATGCACACCATGTGCATTCCGTATCCCGTATCTCACAGATGTTCCCCCGCAAAAAAAAAATAAAACATGTCCTATATTTGGCCGCAAAATCACGTCCATAGCCCCATTAAAGTTAATGGGTCCACAAAATTGCGGAACACTACGGAAGACTTTCTGTATGTCTTCCGTTCCGTTTTATACGGAATACATACGGTCGTGTAAATGGGGCCTAAAGCTCCAAATACTCTGAGTAGACATATTTAGTAATTAGATAAAATTCTGACTGCCTGCAGTCACCACTAGGGGGAGCTAAGAAACTTAGGGGTCATTTATTAAACAGAAATACACCTAAATGAGACATCTTTCTGGGGTAGATTGTGGCACAAAGGTCTTTTGCACTGCAATCTGCGACTTATCCCCGCTCAAGCCAAGTCTAAAAAAGTGGGTGCAGTGTTGGCGGGAACAGGCCGGGAGGCCTGTCTCATTTACCATTTTCTGCACCTGATTTATACGTAGAAAGTGGTCTAAATGTAAGACAGCAAGGAAGCTGTGTTACATTTAGAAGTAGTGGTGGATCCGCTGAAGTTATGAAGAGGACTTCTTCAGAACTCTGGCTAATCCACCCACAGGTTATAAGGCTTATTAAGACCAGCATCTAAAACGCTGGTCTTAATAAATGTGCTCCTTAGTTCTTTCAAGTATAAATGTCTGCAGTAAGCTCCCTCTAGTGGTGGCTGTGGGCAGCCAGAGTGTTATCATTTACTTCTAAGTGTTTGCAGGGGATTTTGAATGGTGTTCTGGGGAGGATCTCCTCTCCCAGTTTATTGCCCTTTTTGACTCTGTGAATCTTGTTTTTCCATTATGCTGAAAGTGCTCATAGGCCCTTTTCACACAAGCGAGTTTCCCGTGCGGGTGCAATGCATGACGTGAACGCATAGCACCCGCACTGAATCCTGACCCATTCATTTCAATGGGTTTGTGTACGTGAGCGTTTTTTTTCACACATCAGTTCTGCGTTGCGTGAAAATCGCAGCATGTTCTATATTCTGCGTTTTTCACGCAGCCCTGGCCCCAATAGAAGTGAATGGGGCTTCAGTGACAAACGCATTGTATCCTGATGTAACTTGAATGCAATGCGGTTTTTCACTGATGGTTTCTAGGAGATGTTGTTTGTAAGTCTTTCGTTTTTTTTTTTTCATGCGCATGAAAGACGCATCAAAACTGATTGCAGACTCGCCGGGAAAAAAACTGAACGCAATTGCAGACAAAACTGACCGAACTTGCTTATGAAATCATGCGAGTTTCACAGAACGCATCCTGAGAGAATCCGTAATGCTCGTGTGAAAAGGGGCCTTATTCCATTCACTCTTTCCTCTCCAGGTACATCTACATAATGGGCATCCAGGAGAGAAATGAGAAGCTTTTCTACAGGATATTACTGGATGACATAGAGCGGTTGATGCCCATCGTGTACACCCCGACCGTTGGACTGGCCTGCTCACAATATGGGCATATCTTTCGGAGACCAAAGTAAGGAAGCAAGAAAAAATGTTTTGTCTTTCTATAAGGAATTTGTAAAAATAACTTTTTACGTGAGTGCCGCGGCCTTCTTTTAGCTTTTCCCAGGCCAGTGACATCACGTTCATCGGTCACATAGCCTAGGAAAAGCTCAGCCCCATTCAAGTGAATGGGGCTGAGCGCGATACCATGCACAGCCACTATACAATGTACGGCGCTGTGCTTGGTAAGCTGCTAGAAGGCAGCGGTGCTCAGAGGAGCGCCAGTACCTTCTGAAACAGTTGATCGACAGGGGACCTGGGTGGCGGACCCCCACCAATCAGATACTGAGGACCTATCCTGAGGATAGGTCATCAGTAGTAAAATCCTGGAAAACCCCTTTGATAGGAGCCATGTATGCAGTAGGCTCTTTAGCTCCACCTTCTGGTGGATACAGGTAAGCAGAATTGTAGCATGTGTGAAGAGAAGCTGAAAGCTGGGGATTTGGAACTCTGTATCAGACATTCATACTCTATAAACTGTACAGTAGCTTTTAGCCTTCACCTAATACTTCTATACGTCATGTTTTCCTATAGGGGTGTGTATATTTCCATCTTTGATAAAGGACATATCAGATCCATCCTGGATAACTGGCCAGAGACAGATGTTAAGGTAATGGAGTCATTAATAGGAGAAGTCGCCACATTATTTACTGCAAAACGTGTATTTTTCACCATTTTCAAGATCACTGTTTGCTGTCAGTAAAAGGTAACTTCCTATTTATATCCAGAAGCAGGTAATTTGTAGAGACCTAGTACTTAGCTGGAAGCTTCCTACTGTTGTATCTAGTCTATCCAATCTTCTGAGAGGTAAAGGTCATAATCTCAAATCTCTTTACTTTTTGCTACAATGTATCGGTGCAGGTAAAATGTATCAGGCTGGAGGCCGGACAGTTTAGGACTGTCTAGACTTTATACAATTGTGGCAGGTTCTCATCTGAGAGAAGAATTTGGTAAGGCATCTGGTTATAATAAAGACTGTTTCCTTTCACTGACAGTAAGCAGAGCTCTTACACTAATGGTGAAAAGTGCTGCAACTTTCTTATTCTTTGTATACAGAATCTTAAAGCTGAGCTTTGCTTTTCTCTTGCAGGCTGTTGTGGTAACAGATGGAGAGAGGATATTGGGTCTTGGGGACCTCGGGGTGTATGGAATGGGAATTCCTGTAGGAAAGCTCTGTCTGTATACGGCCTGTGCGGGTATCCGACCTCAGAAATGTCTCCCGGTGGTCATCGATGTCGGCACAGATAATCCCGTAATATTATATTGTCATTATAGATAGCATATTGTTAGGATGTGCCATAATTTGCTGATTTATTAAGGGTCAACTACTGGGCCCATCTATGATCCCCCGGCTGAGGGGCCACAGCAACAAGAAAGACCTTTCTAAGTTAAATATATTGTATCCTGTGACCATTGTATTATGTATTATTTATCTATACTGATCCTGAGTTACATCCTGTATTATACTCCAGAGCTGCACTCCCTATTCTGCTGGTGCAGTCTCTGTGTACATTACATTACTTATCCTGTACTGATCCTGAGTTACATCCTGTATTATACTCCAGAGCTGCACTCACTATTCTGCTGGTGCAGTCACTGTGTACATACATTACTTATCCTGTACTGATCCTGAGTTACATCCTGTATTATACTCCAGAGCTGCACTCACTATTCTGCTGGTGCAGTCACTGTGTACATACATTACATTACTTATCCTGTACTGATCCTGAGTTACATCCTGTATTATACTCCAGAGCTGCACTCATTATTCTGCTGGTGCAGTCACTGTGTACATACATTACATTACTTATCCTGTACTGATCCTGAGTTACATCCTGTATTATACTCCAGAGCTGCACTCACTATTCTGCTGGTGCAGTCACTGTGTATATGCATTACATTACTTATCCTGTACTGATCCTGAGTTACATCCTGTATTATACTCCAGAGCTGCACTCACTATTCTGCTGGTGCAGTCACTGTGTACATACATTACTTATCCTGTACTGATCCTGAGTTACATCCTGTATTATACTGCAGAGCTGCACTCACTATTCTGCTGGTGGAGTCATTGTGCACATACATTACATTATCTTGCACTGATCCTAATTTACAGACTTAAAGTGGTTGTCCACCCTGAGGATAGATGGCGTACATACATATAGTGGGTCTCATGCATTTCATAATATTCAAATGTTTCCTGCTTTTGTACGAGGGACCTGAAATCTCTCATTAACCCCTACATTTCTGTATTGTTACATCAACAGACACTGCTGAAGGATCCGTTTTACATGGGACTGTACCAGAAGAGAGACAGGACTCAGCTTTATGACGATCTGATTGACGAGTTCATGGACGCTGTTACGGACAGGTAATTGTTTCTTTCAGAATGCTGTATTTTCAGACTATAAAATGCCCCGGATTATTGGAACGTCCCAAGATTGGAGAACGTTTCTTAATAATTAAAACTTCTCTGGTGGAGTAAGCGGAGGTGGGGGCAGTGTCATAGCTCTGGTGGTCTAGGGTGGTATGTGTTTTTTTTTTTTTTTTCTTGTTGGCTTAGTCTTGGTGTAAAATAGGGGGGTTAATACCAGGTGGTCTTGGTTGAAGTAGAGGGTTAAAGAAACACTCCCATGTTAGAAAGGTACATGATGTAATCTTCTTACCAGTGATACTGTTTGAGAGTTATCCCCTCCCTTCTGATCCTTCAGCTGTGTCATGTGACCAGCATTCTGCCTCTCCAACTGACATAGGACAGGAAGTCAGTTACCGCTTTATTCATTCCTATGAGACTAACATTAAAGAGGACCTCTCCCCGCTCCTGACATGACTGTTTAATTAATTAATAGCTTCATGCATTCCCCAAGTAATAACAATTCTGGAGCCTCTATTCTTATGGCTCTATGTTGTGTCATTCCTTTATTATTTCTACTAGAAGTTATGAATGAATTGCTAGCAGTCTGCAGTAAGGGTACAGAGGGGAGGTAACCAGTTGGGGGTGTGTACCTGCACAGTCTGAAAATGGCAGCACTGATTGGATAGAGCGAGTCTGTGCAGGTACACACCCCCAACTGGTCACCTCCCCTCTGTACACTTACTGAAGGCTAATAGCAATTCATAACTTCTAGTAGAAATAATAAAGGAATGACACAACATAGAGACATAAGAATAGATGCTCCAGAATTGATATTACATGGGGAATGCATGAAGCTATTAAAACAGGCATGTCAGGAGAGGGGAGCGGTCCTCTTTAAAGGGGTTGTCCCATCTTAGACAATGGGGGCATATTGCTAGGATATGCCCCCATTGTCTTATAGTGTGGGTCCCGCACTTATATCAAGAATGGAGCACCTAAAGTGAAGGAGGATGCACTACGCATGTGCAGCCGCCCTCCATTAATTTCTATGGGGCCGCCAAAAATAGCTGAGCACTGGCTCGGCTATTTCCATCGGCTACATAGAAATGAACGGGTGCGGTGGCTTGCCCATGTGCTGTGCGCTCCCATTCATTTCTATGGATAGGTGCGGGTCCCAGCAGTGGGACCCGCACCTATAAGACAATGGGGGCATATCCTAGCGATATGTCCCCATTGTCTAAGATGAGAATAACCCTTTAAGGCTCCCATAGGAATACATTGAAAAACTGGCTTCCTGTCCACACACAAGATGCTGTGCTATTTAGAGAGTGCTGGTCACAGCTGAGGATCAGAAGGGAGGCTATAACTCACAAATACAGTCACCTTCACCAGATTACCTTCACTACGGTTTACATCATGTACCTTTCTAATGGGCCAGAGAATAAAAATGTTTGTGGGCGTGTTTATTTAATATTTTGTTCTCTGATGGTCTACTGTAAAATGGGGGAGGTGAATACCAGATGGCGTAGGGTATATTTGGGAGTTAATACCTGTGACCTATGATATATTAGAGGTTTAATAATTTGTTCCCTGGTGGTCTAGTTTAAAATAGGGAGGTGAATACCAGGTGGTCTAGGGTGTATTTGGAGGTGAATACCTGTTGTCTAGGCAGCAGGGTTAATATCAGGTAGTCTAGGGTATGTTATGGGGTTAATATCAGGTGGTCTAGGGTATGTTATGGGGTTATCATTTTGTTCCCTGGTGGTCTAGTGTAAAATACAGAAAACTGGGTGTCAGGCTCAGTAAAGGCAGCCATATTGGTTGTCGGCTCACTTTCCTGACCTAGAACTTATTAGGTGTAGTCTCTGCTGTTAATGGCGGCCCCTAACCCTTCCTGCTGCGTTCTCCAGATATGGCCAGAATACTCTCATCCAGTTTGAAGACTTCGGGAACCACAATGCCTTCAGATTCCTGAGAAAATACCGAGAAAAATACTGCACTTTCAATGACGACATTCAAGGTATGAGCAGCTGAGTGACCAGTATGCAGATAGAGAAAATTAAAAAGACCCCTTGGTGTCCATAAAAAAAATAAAAGTGAATTTCTTTGTAATGTATTGGAATACATATAGGTTTCAGAAGCCAAACTGTCCAAAATTTTTATTGTAAAGGGATAAAACTGGTGAAATGATTTTTAGTCCGAAATGCTTGCAATAAGAAAAAACAAATGATATAACGGTGTCCGTAGCGATTCAATATTGTTTTTGCAGTTTGCTGCCACCACCAGGGGGAGCTCAAGGCTTATAAATATTATAGAGCTCTGTTAAAGTGGTTGTGCACTAAGTTCCAGTCCTCGTAGACTGGTGGGACCTGTGTTGGTGATGATACTTGCCTGATCACCAGAGGTGGGTCCCGGTTCCCTTGTTCTCGGCCTCTGCTGTATGTCTCGGGTCCCTCCATGTAAAGTTCCAGTTTGAGGCCTCTGCAGCCAATCGCTGGCAGCAGCGGTGACCTACTTTCCTTGGGGGAGTTACTGTTAATGAGATTAGTCAGGTAGTGGAGCAAGTCTAGTAGTATATACACATTTTATGTGTTTTATTTTAGGTATGTGTTAATTACTAGTATAACGCTCCTTATGTTTCCTTTTTTATGCATTTTCATATTGTTCCTTCAGGCACGGCCTCTGTGGCACTGGCTGGACTCCTCGCAACGCAGCAGGTGCTTGGAAAACCTATCACAGAGCAGAGAGTTCTCTTCCTTGGGGCCGGAGAGGTCTGTAATTGTACATACGGCATTGAACCATCATAGAGCATTGTATTGCATATTGTAAATGTCTGTGTAATGTAAACTTCCGTTAATCTGGTATTTGTTACTGCGCAGTCGGTAATCTGGATTAGCAGAAGAAGATATGTGACTCCTTTGTTGAAATGCTAAAATAGTAGCAGCAGATTTAACCTTACTAAGGTTAAGGCTAATTTAGGCTGTTAGTAAAGTCAGGTGATTACAGCAGCCTCAGCACCGATATAAGCAGGAAAAGGCGAGTAAGTTTAGCATGAGCTAGCAGATTTGTAGAAACGGGGACCGGTGACTGGGCTGCAGCTCCTCTGTATGTGTAACATGAAAGGCAGTGATAACTTGCTTCTGGTGCGTTAGAAAGAAGGAGATCTGATGGTTACATAACAGCAAGTGAGGTTTAGAACACCTCCCGGCTTCTCACATCTACAGGGTGAGGCAAAAGTCTAGACACCCCGGAATTTGTAGAAAATGGACTTCCAGTGTCTGAAAGTATTGATTCGGAGGGAGGCTGCATTATTTAGTGGGGGAAATGTTTTTTGGCCGCCATCTTGAAATTCCGCCATATTGAATTCAGCCAGTTCCAATGGGAAGGGGGTCATGTGATATATCAATCTTGGCTACTATTTAATCAGAAATGCACTGGAGGGGTCAGTTTTGACCTCTACTTACCTGTTTATGTGTTATGTGAGGTCAAAGATTCCCACCATGCTTTACATCAGGGCTGGCCAACCTGCGGCTCTCCAGCTGTTGCAAAACTACAACTCCCAGCATGCCCAGTCTGCCTACAGCTATCATCCTACAGCAGGGCATGGTGGGAGTTGTAGTTTTACAACAGCTGGAGAGCCTCAGGTTGGCCAGCCCTGCTTTACATGATGTGTTTCTATGTGTCCGCCGTTCTGCCGGACGTACGTGGTTAAACGTTTAATCCAATTTTCATGAACACGCTTAAGAACTGCAGTTACTTTTGCCTCGCCCTGTATATCACCTGGAAGCTTGGACTACTGTGAATTGCTTGGTTTTATGGCTAATATGTGTAATTTTCATTTTTTGCTTTTTACAGGCTGCTCTGGGCATTGCTAACCTTATTGTCATGGCAATGATGGAGAATGGTATTTCAGCAGAAGCCGCAAGAGAAAAGATCTGGATGTTTGACAAGTTTGGATTACTAGTGCAGGTAAGAGTGACTGTCTAGTGGTGGTTCCCATATTTCTAGGCTACAAATGTAACCATAAAGTGCAGTATTATAGCAGTTATATTCATGTACATAGGAGCAGTATTATAGTAGTTATATTCTTGTACATAGGAGCCGTATTATAGTAGTTATATTTTTGTACATAGGAGCAGTATTATAGTAGTTATATTCTTGTACATAGGAGCAGTATTATAGTAGTTATATTCTTGTACATAGGAGCAGTATTATAGTAGTTATATTCTATACATAGGAGCAGTATAGTATAGTAGTATAGTATCACATAGGAGCAGTATATAGTATTATATTCTTGTGCAGGACCAGTATTATAGTACTTATATTCTTGTACATAGGAGCAGTATTATAGTAGTTATATTCTTGTACATAGGAGCAGTATTATAGTAGTTATATTCTTGTACAGTATTATAGTAGGAGGCAGTATTATAGTAGTTATATTCTTGTACATAGGAGCAGTATTATAGTAGTTATATTCTTGTACATAGGAGCAGTAATTATAGTAGTTATATTCTTGTACATAGGAGCAGTATTATAGTAGTTATATTCTTGTACATAGGAGCAGTATTATAGTAGTTATATTCTTGTACATAGGAGGCAGTATTAGTAGTAGTTATATTCTTGTACATAGGAGCAGTATTATAGTAGTTATATTCTTGTACATAGGAGCAGTATTATAGTAGTTATATTCTTGTACATAGGAGCAGTATTATAGTAGTTATATTCTTGTACATAGGAGCAGTATTATAGTAGTTTATATTCTTGTACATAGGAGGCAGTATTATAGTAGTTATATTCTTGTACATAGGAGCAGTATTATAGTAGTTATATTCTTGTACATAGGAGCAGTATTATAGTAGTTATATTCTTATACATAGGAGCAGTTTTTACAGTAGTTATATTCTTGCACATAGGAGCAGTATTATAGTAGTTATATTCTTGTACATAGGACAGTATTATAGTACTTATATTCTTGTACATAGGCAGTATTATATAGTTATATTCTTGTACATAGCAGTATTATAGTAGTTATATTCTTGTACATAGGAGCAGTATTATAGTACTTATATTCTTGTACATAGGAGGCAGTATTATAGTAGTTATATTTTTGTACATAGGAGCAGTATTATAGTAGTTATATTCTTAGGAGCAGTATTATAGTAGTTATATTCTTATACATAGGAGCAGTTTTACAGTAGTTATATTCTTGCACATAGGGGGCAGTATTATAGTAGTTATATTCTTGTGCATAGGACCAGTATTATAGTACTTATATTCTTGTACATAGGAGCAGTATTATAGTAGTTATATTCTTGTACATAGAGGCAGTATTATAGTAGTTATATTCTTGTACATAGGAGCAGTATTATAGTACTTATATTCTTGTACATAGGAGCAGTATTATAGTACTTATTCTTGTACATAGGAGGCAGTATTATAGTAGTTATATTCTTGTACATAGGAGCAGTATTATAGTACTTATATTCTTGTACATAGAGCAGTATTATAGTAGTTATATTCTTGTACATGGGGCAGTATTATAGTAGTTATATTCTTGTATATAGGAGGCAGTATTATAGTAGTTATATTCTTGTACATAGGAGCAGTATTATAGTAGTTATATTCTTGTACATAGGAGCAGTATTATAGTAGTTATATTCTTGTACATAGGAGCAGTATTGTAGTAGTTATATTCTTGTACATAGGAGCAGTATTATAGTAGTTATATTCTTGTACATAGAGCAGTATTATAGTATATTCTTGTACATAGGAGCAGTATTATAGTAGTTATATTCTTGTACTTAGTATTATATAGGCAGGGCAGTATTATAGTATTCTTAGGAGCAGTTTATAGTAGTTATATTCTTGCACATAGGGCATATTATAGTAGTTATATTCTTATGTACATAGGAGCAGTATTATAGTAGTAGTTATATTCTTGTACATAGGGCAGTATTATAGTAGTTATATTTTACATAGAGCAGTATTATAGTAGTTATATTGTACATAGGAGCAGTATTATATTGTATATTATTGTACATAGGAGCAGTATTATAGTACTTATATTCTTGTACATAGGAGCAGTATATATAGTAGTATATTCTTGTACATGGGAGCAGTATTATAGTAGTTATATTCTTGTACATAGGAGGCAGTATTATAGTAGTTATATTCTTGTATATAGGAGGCAGTATTTATAGTAGTTATATTCTTGTACATAGGAGCAGTATTATAGTAGTTATATTCTTGTACATAGGAGGCAGTATTGTAGTAGTTATATTCTTGTACATAGGAGCAGTATTATAGTAGTTATATTCTTGTACATAGGAGCAGTATTATAGTAGTTATATTCTTGTACATAGGAAGCAGTATTATAGTAGTTATATTCTTGTACATAGGAGCAGTATTATAGTAGTTATATTCTTGTACATAGGAGGCAGGTATTGTAGTAGTTATATTCTTGTACATAGAGGCAGTATTGTATTAGTTATATTCTTGTACATAGGAGGCAGTATTGTAGTAGTTATATTCTTGTACATAGGAGCAGTATTGTAGTAGTTATATTCTTGTACATAGGAGCAGTATTATAGTAGTTATATTCTTGTACATAGGAGCAGTATTATAGTAGTTATATTCTTGTACATAGGAGCAGTATTATAGTAGTTATATTCTTGTACATAGGAGCAGTATTATAGTAGTTATATTCTTGTACATAGGAGCAGTATTATAGTAGTTATATTCTTGTACATAGGAGCAGTATTATAGTAGTTATATTCTTGTACATAGGAGCAGTATTATAGTAGCTATATTCTTGTACATAGGAGCAGTATTATAGCAGTTATATTCTTGTACATAAGAGACAATATTATAGTTGCAGACATTATTGTAGTAGTAGCAGCAGCAGTTTGTGCATTGTTGACCTGTTTTTTTAAACCCTAAAAGCCTAAGAATGTATTGTAATTATATGTAATTTTCTTTACTCATTAGGGCCGTGAAGAAGTTGCGGATGGTAACCAGGAATCTTTTGCACATCTTCCTCCTGATCAGACGGTGAAAAGCTTTCTGGATGCAGTCAATGTTCTGAAGCCGACTGCAATCATAGGTGTGTGGTCCACTATCAGGAGTCGCCTTGTTTAGTCATATCACTAATGTCTTGGGTGCAAGTGATGGGGTAGAGTGATGATATACAGAAGGTAAAAGGCAAAGGGTAAGAAACAGGAACCTGGGTAGCACAGAGTATTTCAGGAGAGAATTAGTCCGATCTCTATTGGGGAGATTTGGACAGCGACCTCTTCTTTCATGTGATAATCATGAGACATGAGAAGAGTACTAATGTGACAGGAACATTGTTTTGAGGGGAGAAGTTACGTGAAAGTTACTTGGTGCAAGGAGCAGCACAGAGTATTTTAGGAGAGGAGTGTGGTGAACTTACGGGGAGACAGTGACCTCTAGTTTGGACAGGACAGCATGTGGCAGAGACCATGTCGTGGTGTGGAAAAGGGGAATGGAGACAGTTGTGAGGTTACAGGTTGAATACCCCCAACAGCACAGAGTATTTAAGGAGGGGTGTCTGGTGGTAGGCACTAGTTATGAATTTGGGACATTGCTATATTTGCCTGTTTTTATGTAGGAGTTGCTGGAGCTGGACGACTCTTCACAGAAGATGTTATCAGAGCAATGAGTGCAATTAACGAGAGGCCAATCATCTTTGCCCTTAGTAATCCGACTGCAAAGGCCGAGTGCACAGCAGACGACGCTTATACCTGGACGGAGGTTTGTGGTCTATATGGCGCCCTAAGACCAAAAAGCTATCAATGATGATATCAGGAATTTTCTTTGACTTTTTTATTTTTTGTACTTTTCAGGGACGCTGCCTCTTTGCCAGTGGCAGCCCATTCGATACAGTGACTTTAAATGATGGCCGTACCTTTAAGCCAGGACAGGGAAACAATGCCTACATCTTTCCAGGTGAGGAAAAATGTCATACGTGGTTTTTCGTGTGCCTCAGTATTCTGCGAGATGCAGTACTGATGTGGTGTTCCCAAGAATTGCGCTGAGACTTCATTGTCTGGGCTTACAGGACAGCACCGCCACATCTTATAAGAATGTGAATGAGGATCTTGGAAAGTTCTGATGACATTAGGTGATTGTAATGATGTTCTACTCTTATCACCAGGCGTCGCTCTCGCGGTTATCCTGAGCGGAGTGCGTCACATAAGTGATCGGGTCTTCCTTGAAGCTGCAAAGGTAAGATTGTGTAGTGTTATGTAATCATCAAGCTGGGTGACAACCAATATGGCGGCCATCACAGCTCTCACAAAGAGTTGTTACCAAAGTGTCCTAAACTCTAAAATCCAAAATCTGGGATCGTATGGTTTTCGCATTATAGAACTTTTCTGAGACTTGGGGCTCATGCAGACAAATGCATTTTTCTTATTGTGTCCATTCTGTTTTTTTTGTGGCCCTTATGTGGAACCGTTCACTTCAATAGGGTCGCAAAAAAACGGAAATTACTCAGTGTGCATTCTGTTTCCGCAAAAGAGATAGAACGTGTCCTATTCTTGTCCGGGATAGGACATGGACAAGGATAGGCATTGTTAAAATGGATCTGCTAAAAAAAAAAAAAAAAAATGGATGCAATACGGATGTCACATGGACGTTGTCCGTATTTTTTTAGGGATCCATGTTTTGCGGTAGTGTGCATGAGCCCCTTAAATGGGTTTGCCCGTCTCAGATATTGATGGCATATCACTAAGATACACCATCGATGTCAGATAGAAGCGGTTCCTAGAAGTGGGACCCACGCCTATCTCCAGAACAAGGCCCCCGAACTGAAGGAGAGCATGTGACATATGTGCTTGCTCTCCATTCACTCCCATGGGAGGTCCGAAATATCCCCACCAATCAGTTCTTGGAAGGGGCAATGGCACTTGGCCAAGTACTGCAGGCTCTTCCTCAGTCTTTGACATCAGGTCCATCGGTCACACAGCGTTTGAGTAGCTCGGTCCTATTCAAATGAAAGGGACCACTGGTCAGGAACTGGTCAAGATATTTTGAGGATAGATTATCAATATTTAAAAAAAATTAAATATCTGGAGTAATGCACACTATTTTATCTATTTTATTTATTTTAACTATGTCAGTGCAAAACAACCCCCCAAAAAACAATAAGCTCTCCAGTGTAATGCTTATATTTTTTTTAGCTTCTTTACTCACCTCTCTGCAGCTCTGGTCTCTTCCCTTTCTGTGGGTGGGCAGCAGCTTGTCCCATGTGACCATCAGGGACCTGCATCTGCCAGGAGAGCACAGGAGTCAGCTCTGGTTAACCCCTTCCTCCCCTACATAGAAAATAGCCCCTCACACACAGCCCCAGGGATTCCACTAACAAATAGCACTATGGTATGTAAGGCCCCCTTCCCCAATTTTCATTTCCACCGTCTAGAGAGAGATCTAGCTATATATTCTTATGAATTTACAAGTAGGGATGAACAAATGAAAGGGGCCTGGACCATTTCAGGATGAGATCCTTTGGAGCTATAGAGTATGTTGGTCTACCACAGGAGAAACAGCAGGTGGCGCTACCAGACAGGAAAATGTAAAGTGCATGTATATTGCAGTATTTTGTGGGAAAACCCCTTTAAAAGCGTATTCCAGTTGTTTGAAGCTATCCCTTATCCACAGGTTAGGGTATAACTATTAGATTGGTGAGGGTCCTACCGCTAGGACCCCCCATGATCATGTACTCCCTGCATTGCCCCAAAATGAACAAAGTGGCTGTTGCACATGCTCATGGCTGCTCCATTTATTTCTTTGGGAATTCCGGACATAGGTGAGCGCTGTACTCCTCTATCTCCGGAACTCACATAGAAATGAATAGAGTGGCCACGCACATGTTAATTTATAGGCAGCTATAGGGGGGGTATTTTGTGATCTGTGGGTGTCCCAGCGGTAAGACCCCGACCGATCTAATAGTTATCCCCTATTATGTGGATAGATAACTCCTAACAACCGGAATACCCCTTTAAGTTTGCATCTTAAAAAGCAATGGCGTATTGCTTAGGATATGCCCTTACTTTCTGAAAGTTGGGGCCCCCATGTAACCTTAAGGTGAAAAGGCTGCTCCACTGCATTCCCTTTGCCTTGGGTGGCCGGGTGTGTACACTTCTAGCTGTGGCCCCATCATTGCCAGGCTTCCACTCATCGTAAAGTTATGACATATCTCGGATATCACTTTTATGATGGGAAAATCCCTTTAAATAGCACTTTTTATCCGCCCACAATTAACGAGTGAGTCAATTCTTCCAGGAACAGGACTATCCAAGAATACAGAGTTTCTAGAAGTGTAAGGAACTTTGGACTCCAGTTGTTCTGAAGTTTCTAAATGTTCCAGAAAATATCTATTCCCTCGAATGTCTGGTGCCATGGTGCAGTCCTTATGGGCGGCCATTGCTGCTAGGTAAATTGTGCATGGTCCAGGGGTCTCGGCCCAACCTGGGAACAATAGAATGCAATTACCTGCATATTGTATATAGAGATGTTATAACTGCTGTAACCGATTATAATAATTTTGTTTCTGGGTCTTGTCTGCTAATTGTTCTTCCTAGGCTCTCGCAGAACAGTTAACTGCTGAAGAGCTGGATCAAGGGCGTCTGTACCCACCGCTGTCCAACATCAGAGAGGTCTCCATATGTATCGCTGTCAAAGTAGGTGCCATCTCATCCCCTGTTTTCCTGGGTAACAGTAGTCCGTTATCTCTATGGAAGTTATCGTTTCAGAATATCTCCTATTTGTCAAGCTCAAAAGCGTAGAAGGGGTCACTAAGTTTTTACATTTAGGCTTGGAGCTCTAAATTCCCTGTATCGACATAGTTTTAGATGATAAAATTTTGCCTGCCTGCAGCTGCCACTAGAGGGAGCTCATTGCCTATATATTTATTATTGGGGGAGCTGTATAATTTTCCAGCCTATTTGTCAGCATCGCTAGCTTATTTTTTGGAAACGGATTACTGTTCCAGATCAGCGTTTTTTTTTTTTGTTTTTTATTTAGAATCTGACAGGAAACCAATGCAAATATAGGAACTGGGCTGGGAGATTAATCAAATTAATTCAATTAATGTGTCTGTTTTGTGGCTGGTGATTGTCATTTTTTTGCTGAATTGTACAGTACCGGCATGTCTGCATAGGGGCCCGCTACTGTTACACCTGTTCGCCTCTGCAATGTGGTCAGCAAGCAAGTAGAAGGAGGAGAGAACACTTCAAACAGCTGATCGGTAGGGGTGCCGGGTGTCTGACCCTCACCAATCTGATATTTATGACCTATCCTGAGGATAGTTCATCAATACTATAAAAGAAGACAACCCCTTTTTACAGTCTGTTGTATACTGCAGAGCTGCATTCACAATTCTCACAAAAAATAGTTAGTGCAGCTCTGGAGTATAATACAGGATGTAACTCAGGATCAGTACAGGATAAGTAATGTATGTACACAGTGACTGCACCAGCAGAATGGTGAGTGCAGCTCTGCAGTATAATACAGGATGTAACTCAGGATCAGTACAGGATATGTAATGTATGTACACAGTCACTGTACCAGCAGAATAGTGAGTGCAGCTCTGGAGTATAATACAGGATGTAACTCAGGATCAGTACAGGATAAGTAATGTATGTACACAGTGACTCCACCAGCAGAATAGTGAGTGCAGCTCTGGAGTATAATACAGGATGTAACTCAGGATCAGTACAGGATAAGTAATGTATGTACACAGTGACTGCACCAGCAGAATGGTGAGTGCAGCTCTGGAGTATAATACAGGATGTAACTCAGGATCAGTACAGGATAAGTAATGTATGTACACAGTGACTGCACCAGCAGAATAGTGAGTGCAGCTCTGCAGTATAATACAGGATGTAACTCAGGATCAGTACAGGATAAGTAGTGTATGTACACAGTGACTCCACCAGCACAATAGTGAGTGCAGCTCTGGAGTATAATACAGGATGTAACTCAGGATCAGTACAGGATAAGTAATGTAATGTATGTACACAGTGACTCCACCAGCAGAATGGTGAGTGCAGCTCTGCAGTATAATACAGGATGTAACTCAGGATCAGTACAGGATATGTAATGTATGTACACAGTGACTCCAGCAGAATAGTGAGTGCAGCTCTGGAGTATAATACAGGATGTAATTCAGGATCAGTACAGGACAAGTAATGTATGTACACAGTGACTGCACCAGCAGAATGGTGAGTGCAGCTCTGGAGTATAATACAGGATGTAACTCAGGATCAGTACAGGATAAGTAATGTATGTACACAGTCACTGTACCAGCACAATAGTGAGTGCAGCTCTGGAGTATAATACAGGATGTAACTCAGGATCAGTACAGGATAAGTAATGTAATATATGTACACAATGACTCCACCAGCAGAATAGTGAGTACAGCTCTGGAGTATAATACAGGATGTAACTCAGGATGAGTACAGGATAAGTAATGTATGTACACAGTGACTCCACCAGCAGAATAGTGAGTGCAGCTCTGGAGTATAATACAGGATGTAACTCAGGATCAGTACAGGATAAGTAATGTATGTACACAGTGACTCCAGCAGAATAGTGAGTGCAGCTCTGGAGTATAATACAGGATGTAATTCAGGATCAGTACAGGATAAGTAATGTATGTATACAGTGACTGCACCAGCAGAATGGTGAGTGCAGCTCTGGAGTATAATACAGGATATAACTCAGGATCAGTACAGGATAAGTAATGTAATGTATGTACACAGTGACTGCACCAGCAGAATAGTGAGTGCAGCTCTGGAGTATAATACATGACATACACTACTGACGAAAAAGGTATATTTGGCTTGTAGGTGAAATTTCAGGATGAACCTAAAATGCACTCTAACATTTATAGGTGAACTTAATATGACCTATTCAAAACCTTTGAATGCACATGTCCAGCTATTCAAAGTTTCAGTACTTTTTGCACAACTTGCTGTTCTCTAACAAGGAGCTTAACGGCAAAATTCACAACAGGTGTTTGATCCATGAATCGCCCAATAAATTTCCTGGTTCAGTTAGAATTGGTATTTAAACAGTCCTCCTCATCATTCTGTTCACATTCTGACATTATGAGACCAATACGACACCTAACAATTGATCAGCAGTACCTCACCATTGTGAGGCTTCAAGCAGGATGTTCTCAGACAGAAGTGGCCACTGAGCTTAGAGCGTCACAGAGTCATCAGCAGGTTGTATCAAAGAGACTGGAAGAGTCACAGAAAGGCAGAGAAGTGGACATTATTTGGCCACATCTCACACTGATGACCGTTTCATTGTGAACAATGCCCTGCGGAACCAGATGATGAATGCCACACAACTCCAGGCACGTTTAAGGGAGGTGAAAGGCACCCAAGTGTCACATCAGAGCACTCAAAACAGTTTACATCAGCGTGGTCTGCGTGCTAGACGACCTGTAAGGGCACCTGATCACACCAGGCACAGGCATCATCGTCTTACATGGACCAGGGAGCATCTACTTTGGACGAGGGACCAGTGGCCTCAGTGCTGTTCACTGATGAAAGTCGATTCACGCTGAGCAGAAATGATGGCCGCCAACAATGTTGGAGATGTCAAGGAGAGCGCTCTGCATCAGCCACTGTTGTCACCAGATGATTCTTTGGTGGTGTTACAGTGTGGACAGGTGTGTCTAGTCAGTACAGAACTGTCCTACACTGTGTGAATGGTCCAGTGACAAGCCCATACTACGTGAAGAACATCATTAATCCAGTCATTGTGCCTCACCTTGAAGAACACAGGACTACTTTCATCTTCATGGAGGACACTGCTCCAGCTCATCGAGGTCCCATCATTAGGTAACGGCTGCTGGAGACTGGGGGACCTCAAATGGAGTGTCCTGCACTTTCTCCAGACCTGAATCCCAATAAAAACCTATGGGATCAGCTGAGTCGCCGTGTAGAGGCTCGTAACTCTGTACCCCAGAACCTCAATGACCTGAGGGCCGCCCTTCAAGAAGAGTGGGATGCCATGCCTCAGCAGACAATAAGTCGACTTGTGATCAGCAGGAGATGTCGTTGTCAAGCTGTAATTGATGTTCAAGGCCACATGACAAGTTATTGAGACACTGACATTTTTGTGGCGGTATACCCAGCACTGGAGGTGGCTTTGATGAGGAAATCACCATTGCTGCTTCTACTTAAATGTCCGACTTTCATGATATAATATCACTGGAGCGGGAACTTCTTATGTTTTCCATAAATTTCACCCGAAAGCCAAATATCCCTAACTTTTTGTGACTAGTATAATTATGTGAATTTTTATATTTTAACCATTGTACATTTCTCTTCCAGGTGATGGAATTTGTATATCGAAATGGCATGGCCTTCCAGTACCCTGAGCCTCTGGATAAGAACACTTACATTCGCTCTAAAGTATGGAGCACGGACTATGACTCTTTCCTACCCGATGTCTACGACTGGCCTGAGTACGCATCAAAACCGCATAAAATGTTCTGACCTCCCCCTCACTCCTAGGAGCTCAGTACAAAGCTTTGTACCATACCTTACACACAAATTTCACTTCACTTATGCAAGAAGGCGTCCATCTTCCTGTGCCTTGTACAGAAACATACCTCTCCTACATTCCCTCCACATTCTACCTGCCTGAAAGGGACACACATTTCTGGAGCATCTCATTGCATCATCTATATATTTTGCAGATTTTATATATTTTACACTATGTTTTTATTGTAGTGCCATGATATCACTGCACCTTTATACTCTGGGGTTTGCTTTTTTCCCCCTCAGAGTACCACCCTTGATCACGGGCTGTGTCTGGGACGAACTTCAGTGCCAGACCCAGCCCATAATGAAGGGTGGCGCTGTATCTGTGTAGAAAAGACCCTTTTTAATGTAATGCAACCTTTTATAATGGTGTTTTTTAACGACGTATTATTGGAGTCTACGATCGGCACGCTGCTTATATCCCAGAAAGTGTCACTGGGGCTTGGAGAGAATGGGACTATCACTCTAAGGGCTCATGGACATGACCATTTGTATTCTGCGGTCTGCAATAAATGGATCCGCAAAAAATACGGATGACGTCCGTGTGCATTCCGTATTTTGCGGAACGGAACAGCCGACCCCTAATAGAACAATCCTATACTTGTCCGTAATGCGGACAATAATAGGACATGTTCTATTTTTTTGCGGAACGGACATTTGGAAACGGAATTCACACGGAGTAACTTCCGTTTTTTTTTGCGGACCCATTGAAATGAATGGTTCCGCATACGGTCAGCAAAAAAAAAAAACAACGAACGGACGCGGGAAGAAAATGCGTTCATGTGCATGAGCCCTAAATCCCTTATTCCCAGGGAGTATCATAGGCCCCAGTCATACAACATGATTAGAGATGAGCGAGCATGCTCGAGTGCCATTTTCGCGTATTTGCGTACGCATTTTAAAATCGGTACGCTAATCATACGCATATTTTAATCTGTACACTAATGGGTATGCATTTTAACAATTTGTACGCTATGCGTACGCATTTGTGTACAGATTAAAATATGCGTATGATTAGCGTACAGATTTTAAAATGCGTACGCGAAAATGGCACTAAACTCATCTCTAAACATGATATTGACATCTGTATTTATTTTACATGACCAAAGGTAATCTAGAATTGGTAAAAAAAAAAAAAGATATTTTTGTAATTAAATGTTTGAATTTTTAAAAATCTCACTTTAACGTATTTCCAAAAATGATGGAGATAAAATTACGTGCTCCTTTTTGAAAAATTCGGATATAGACTGAAAAACAGCAAAATATTCTCAGGCAGTAACCACATGACAATTGTTTTTACATTCCTTTATAGAATCTGCAGCTTGTCTTTTGTGTGTGAGTTTGTTTTTTGTTGCCTAGAAACCAGCTGACTTCCTGTCTGTGTGACCACAATGTCTTTACATGTATCTATAAGTACTGAAGTGGTCACAAAGAACTTGTTTTAACTTTTACCTCTGCTGTAGATTTCCTGTGCTATGCTGCACAGACTTGTTTTCAGTCTTTCATTAGATAAAAAAAAGGAAATCAATCAAAGCAAGTGGGTTAAAGGGCAGTAACAAGAAATACTGTATAAGTGCTATAAGGAAGGCTCAGGAAAGACATTGTGTATCAGTGAACAGAAGTTCTAAAGGAGTTGAGTGAAGTTAAAAAAAAAATAAAAATGTGTTCTGTTATTTTTCCAGAAACAGCGCCACTCCAGTCCATTGACTGTGTCTGGTATTGCAGCTGAGCCTCATTCAAATACAAGGAGTCAAACTGCAATACCAGACACAGCAAGTGATGCTGATACTGTATAATAACAGGCCCTTTTTACCTAGATTTCCTGGTGTTCAGATAATTTCTGCTTTTCTTGAGTCTCCATCCATCTTGTTGTTGTTATCCTTTTTGTCTTCTGCTCTGGTATAATGGTATTTTCCAACAAGTTGAGTCTTTCTCACGAGATATCTTGAATAACATGAAGTTTCAGTGTGGTCACATGGTCTCCAAGTGGAAGGCCCAGCTTGATTGACCTGAGGGTGCTCTTGTTTGTTCTCCATGCCATCCGTCTTAAAGGAGTTATCCCATGAGTACTGTAAAAAATGAAAATCAGACATCACATAGTACGTGACTGTATCTTTCTAACAAAGCTAGAACCAGCCCTGTACCTCACATGGATCCAGAGATCTCCACATTCATTGATCTGCTAGATTTATTTCAAGCTGACTGCTCAAGGGGAGTGTCTTTTCTGCTACAGCTCAGGGGGCGTGTCCATGTGCTGCCTATCACAGCTCAGGGGGCGTGTCCATGTGCTGCCTATCACAGCTCAGGGGCGTGTCCATGCGCTGCCTATCACAGCTCAGGGGGCGTGTCCATGCGCTGCCTATCACAGCTCAGGGGGCGTGTCCATGCTCTGCCTATCACAGCTCAGGAGGCGTGTCCATGCTCTGCCTATCACAGCTCAGGAGGCAGTTGAAGGATTAAACTGAGCATGTGCGGCCATCTCAGTGAGCAGGTCAAAGAAATAAGAAAAAAATAAACAGCAGGTAGCGCTATACAGATATATTTTATTGAATAACTCAGATCCGGGTGCTGGTTTAAAAACTGTAGAATATTTTTCATGGGATGACCCCTTAAACTTTATAGGAAACCTGTCACATCTGACACCTTTAATGTCAGAAGTCACCAACATCAAAGATCAAAGTCAGTAATTGATTCTAGGCGTGACAGATGTGCTATTCACTGACATGATCTCCAAAAGTTAGCTTTTCATATTTGCTCCATCTCTTCATCTGCTTACATTTTTGTAGTAGACCTCACATGTGGATGGTTTGTTGATGGCCACCTTGCTTTAATACAGGCATTTTGGAATATGCCTCTAAAAATCTAGCGGCAAAACTACCACAGGGGCCGGCCCTAACACTGCCAAAGAGACCATATCATCAGGTGATGACTTACTGGGTAAATCTAGGTTTATTATAAAGATTTTTAAAAAGATTTTCCGTCCTCACACTTACAGTTTTCTGCAATTTGTCAGCTTTGCTGTATAGACTGGGGACAGCATGAGCAGAGTCATCTCATTGTAATCAGAGAGCAGGAGATATAATGACAGCTCTAGATAAGGCAGGTTAGTAACAGTATATCTACATACAGTATAAGATTCTGTATGCAGCACCTTGTTGCTCCCTAGTCTCTCAGGGGCATAAATGGTTATATTCTACATTAAAGGGGTTAAGTGGGGACCAAAATTGTGTGGAAGGCTGGGAATGTAATAAACTAAAGAAAATCAGCCCTGCCCACCTACTCAATCCCTGGTTGTTCCAGCGTTGTCACTGTGGTCTATGCTTCTGGTGCTGTAGTAATGACGTGCACGACTACTTCATGTAACTGGTTTAAAGGGAACCTGTCATCAACTTTATGCTGAGCTCGCTGAGGACAGCATAAAATAGTGAGAGAAATGCTGATTTTAGTGGTGTCACTCATAAGCTAAAAGTAAGTGGTTGCCGAGAACCAGCATCTGCATCATTGCAGCCCGGGCCTTGAAAAGAGTCAAATCTACCTGAGAAGAGTCGTGGTTATTCCTAATCTCCTCCTCTCCCACCCATCTGCTGTTGATTGGCAGTTCTCTCCGAGAGAGAAAGGGAGAAAACTAGGTAGAAGACTGTCAGTCATCAGCAGGTGGGCGGGGAGAACAAGAATTCATGAATAACCAGGACTCTTCTCAGGTGGCCATGACTCTTTTCCAGGCCTAGTCTGCAATGTTTTATTTATGCATTATTTTAGTCAGATATGATATAAAGTCCTTCCTAACTAATACTAATTTACTCCATTGATGGAGAAAAATTCCTGGTGGAATGGTAATTTGCATTTTAAAATGTTTTAAATGATTTTTTATTATTATAAGTGTCTGCCAACAATTTAAATCTTTGACATCATCCCAGGGTAAAGATCTTACCATGAATATGAATCAAGTGTATCAGTCCAACGACATGACCTCTTAAAGGGTATCTGTCAGCAGTTTTGTACCTAGGACACTGGCTGACCTGTTACATGTGCACTTGGCAGCTGAAGGCATCTGTGTTGGTCCCATGTTCATGTGTCTGCATTGCTGAGAAATATGATGTTTTATTATATGCAAATGAGCCTCTAGGAGCAAAGGGGGCGTTACCATTACACCTAGAGGCTCTGCTCTCTCTGCAACTGCCGCACCCTCTGCACTGATGACGTTTTCACTGCCTGGCTCTATCAATCAAAGTGGAGATAATGTGGCAGTTTTAGAAAGAGCAGATCCTCTAGGTGTAATGGTAACGCCCCCATTGCTCCTAGAAGCTCATTTGCATATATTAAAACATCATTTTTCCCAGCAATGTGGACACATATGAACATGAGACCAACACAGATGTCTTCACCTGCCAAGTGCACATGTAACAGGTCAGCCAGTGTCATAGGTACAAAACTGCTGACAGATACCCTTGGTGATGTTATATATTACTAAATTCCAGAGATATTAGCTTTTTTCTGATTTGTTGCAGCAGCCTTTTTTGAAAACACGTCATCAGGAAGTGCAACCATGTCGGTTGGTGACGTTTGAATAGGCTTCTCAGTTATTTTGTCAACATGTCTTAGGCTACTTTCACACTAGCGGCAGCACGGATCCGGCACCTAAAGGGTGCCGACGGATCCGTACTGCCGCTGATACATGTGTGGAGCCGGAGCAGCGCTCCGGCCCCACACGTTACCACACACATTGGAACAAGACATACATACATACACACATACATACTCACATACTCCAGGGACGCCGGCAGAACGTCTTCACGCACCTCCTGCGCGCAGTGATGACGATTCCCCACAGCACCCTCTGCTGGGCGCAGTGGGGAAACGTCATAGCTGCGCGCAGGAGGCGCGTGAAGACTTTCTGCCGGCGTCCCTGGAGTATGTGAGTATGTCTGTATGTATCTATCTATCTATGTAGCCGGATCCGGAATGACCCCCCCCCCCCATCGCAAATCAATGGAGGACAGATCCGGATTACTGGTGTGTCCACACCAAACGGATCCGTCCCCATTGACTTGCATTGGGGGTCATTCTGGTTTGTTCTCTGGTCTGAAGACGGAACTGAATGCTTTCAGGAGCATTTCGTTGTCTTCAGTTCAGTTTTGTCCTTATTGACAATGAATGGGGACAAAACTGAAGCGTTTTATTCCGGTATTGAGCCCCTATGACAGATCTCAATACCGGAATTTAAAAACGCTAGTGTGAAAGTAGCCTTATGTAAAACAAAGTATCGATTCACTGAGAAGCTAATTTCAAGGTCACATCCAATATGACTGTACTTCCTGTTTTCACAAAAATGGTTGCTTGAACTGAATACAAATTTCACCATAACTTTTTAACTAAATAAAACATAATTACCAAATTTTGAATGCTGCTCCATCGTCTGAATTACTAATATATGGACAATTTTACATTTTGTCTGAAGATGGCCCTTTAATTATTGGTGGTCACACGTGTGCCGATTTGTCCGCCATGTGTATGTCATTAATTAACTGCTTTCAGCTGGTGGAAATATATTCCAATATATCAATTCCAGATATTTTCCAAGACCTGTTCTTGCTGTCATCCAAAAGGAACTTTAATAGTTTACTCTGCCCTGGTCATGTGATGGACACGCAGGTGTGCGTTTTCTTACAGTACACTTATCAGTGGTGTGTTTCTTCATGAGCTGTCTGTCACATTACCAGGACAGATTTCTACATAGTAACATAGTTTATAAGGCCTACAAAAGACATCTGTCCATCCAGTTCGGCCTGTTATCCTATGAGTTGATCCAGAGGAAGGCAAAAAACCCCTGTGAGGTAGAAGCCAATATTCCTCACTTTAGGGGAAAAAATTCCTTCCCGACTCCAATCAGAATAACTCCCTGGATCAACGACCCCTCTCTAGTAACTATAACCTGTAATATTATTACCCTCCAGAAATACATCCAGGCCCCTCTTGGACTATTTTAGTGAACTTACCATCACCACCTCCTCAGGCAGAGAGTTCCATAGTCTCACTGCTCTTACCGTAAAGAATCCTCTTCTATGTTTATGTACAAACCTTCTTTCCTCCAGACGCAGAGGATGTCCCCTCGTCACAGTCACAGTCCTGGGGATAAATAGATGATGGGAGAGATCTCTGTACTGACCTCTGATATATTTATACATAGTTATTAGATCTCCCCTCAGTCGTCTTTTTTCTAAAGTAAATAACCCTAATTTTGATCATCTTTCTGGGTACTGTAGTCCACCCATTCCAGTTATGACTTTAGTTGCCCTCCTCTGAACCCTCTCCAGCTCTGCTATGTCTGCCTTGTTCACAGGAGCCCAGAACTGTTCTATCCTCCAGAATTAAATAATGAAGCTTTCTATTGAATGACAGCAAGCAGAGATCTAAAAAAAAAAATATCGAGGAATCGATACAAAAAGTATATTGGAAAACTAATTTGCTAAAACAGTATTACCACTTTCAAATTTTTCTCAGCTCTTGGAGAGTGGACAAGACCTGAAACATGAGAACCAGTGATAAAATTGTAAAACGTGGCAGATATAATGTCATTCACGTCTCTTTAATGACCTAAGTAATACATGGACACCTGTCAGACTCTTTCACCCATGTCCGGAAATGTACATAGATACACATAGTAATTTATTTCATGGAAATGTTCAGATTTAATTTTTACAATGGAAATACAAATACAAAAAATAATTTGTTGGGTTATTTTTTATCTTTTTTTTTGTTTATTTTTTATTCTTATTTATTGTAACCCCTAATAATTGTTGCATTTGAACTAATGGGTTTGTAATTGTGTCACAGAGTGGCGTGTCCTCAGGGATGCTTCTTGGGCTTGTTGGGAAAATTCAGTCCTTAATTAAATTTTTTGTACTTTTTTTTAATGCTGATGAAAAAATAAATAAAAAAAAAATCACTGTGAAAAAGCAGCACAAAATGATGGCTAAAAATGTAACTAACTCACATCTAATGATACAGACACCTTGATGTTGGTTCGGTGCTTATCATTTGGGTTAGTTCTTTGTTATGTCCTGTATGTGTTTCGGTGACTAACAATAAATTCTATGGACGTTCACGTGTGTAATCTCTAAACTATGAAAATAATTGGGTTCTCCCGCTTTCGGTTGCTGGTATTGTGTCAGTGTTGTAATAAATGTGGCATCTCCAACACAACAAAGTACTGTCAAAAAAAAAATGAAGAAATTAAAAATAACAAAAACTTTTCAGCGACATGACTAATTCTATCTTATTTTTCAAACTGTAAGACGACTATAAGGCGTAGACAACTAAGCTAAACCTTCCCACAGTGGAGGGATCAAATTCACTAACTTTGGGATCTAGCACAGAAGGGGTTAATGGTTTTGGGCAGCTCCTGTCAGGGGCGGAATGGCCATAGATCCTAAAGGGAAAATCCCTGGTGGACCAATGTCCAAGCGGTTTCCCGAGCCCTCCTCATGATTGCCGGCTGGGTACATAATGAGCTGATGCTCTCAGCATTAATTCATACTAGGAGTATCAGGTACTTAAGCACCTGACCAGCAGTCGTGGGTATCCTCCTGAACTCCACTGTCGCCATCCTCATGATGACCGTTTCTTGTGCTGCACTGTGGTAATTGGTTCTGCTGGGGCAGTATCTTGTGATGCACTTTGGTATTGCTGCCCCCACCTACCTGTGTTGGCCCTGCCTATTTGAGTTGCTCCTCCTTCTGTCAATTTGTACTCGCCTACACATGGGGCAACGGTTCCAGTGTTTTAAGCCCTCGGATGCCATTGTCAGGATTGACCGTGGCATCCGAATGGTTAAATGTCCGCGATCGGCATTATTGCCGGTTGCAGACATCAGCCATGGGTGTCTGCTGTATAAAGCAGCAGTTCACCCACCGCCATGACGCCCTCTCAGTTCAGGAGGGGACGCCATCTTTAAACACGTGCTGTGCGCGAAGGTGTTAAAGTGTAATTGTCCTTTTTTTTTTTTAAATTTTTGTAATATACTTTCATTACCAAAATCACACATTTCTATTAGAAAAATAGCTGTAAAGTGGCCCATTTTGAGCCTTAGCAACGCTCCTCTGTCTTCTGTTTACATAACACAGTCAGTGTTGAGCAAGTCTCCACTGTTATGTAAACAGAAGACAGAGGAGCGTTGCTAAGGCTCAAAATGGGCCACTTTACAGCTATTTTTCTAGTAAAAATGTATCCGATTTCAGTAATTAAAGTATATTACAAAAATTGACAGCATCACTGTCCCAATACATTACAAAAAAAAATGACAGTTACACTTTAAGTCTGCTTTGTGTCCCTGGCTGTGCAATCTCAGATTCTGCTTTCAGATTCTGTTGGATCTTTGCACGTTCTGTCTGTGTCTGGATACTGTGAAATCTGTTACGTGTGTGGTGTGAATTCTGTCCTAGTCCTGCTTGCCAACAAATTCCCAAGTACTAGTTCTTGTCTAATCTGTCTTTCTAACTCTCTTCTTGCGTATCTGCTCTGTCTGAACTGTCTCCCACAGTTCTGTGCCTGTTCCATCTTGCGAAGTCTCTGCACATATTTCTGCTTTGTCTGAACTATGTCATGAGATCTGTTCTGTGGGTTTTGCATGTTCTTTGCCTGTTAGTCCTCAGTCTGGTTCTGTTCATGTTTTATCTTGGATTTGCTATGGTCTTGCTTGTGCTTCTGGTGCCATGCACTGGTGGTTCTGACCTGTGGGTCAGCTGCCATGTACACCAGGACTTTTCTAAGGGGGTAGCAGCCTGGTGGTTCCCCTGCAGCTAAATCCAGATTCCTGTACAGGGTGTTAAAGGGTGAAAACCAAGGGGGACACCAGAATTACGCCCTCCGGACTAGCCAAACCTCAAACCGCTTAGTTGGCACAGCGGTTCCACAACCATTGTCTGTAACATTTCTGTACACGGTAAAGGCTAAATCCCCTGCACAGTAAGGACCTTTTGACATCACAGAGTCCTGTGACATTCTAAAGTTACTCTGTAGCAAACTCAGGACAAAGGAGCAGGGTACTGGCTAAATCCCATGCAGCATACTAGTAGGGATTACTAATATACTATAAAAATATTAACTGACCCTAATGTTGGTGTCTACAGTGAGGTGCGGGGTGAATTTGTGGTTGAGGCTTTGAATGTTACATGATCCTGTGACATCAGAAGGTCCTTGCCACACATGGATTTAGCCATTTCCTTCTGTATGCTGACACCCACTGTAGCCTCTTCCTGGTCTGGCCCCTCCCACTGATGACATCATCAAATATCCTCAAGTTGCAGTTAGTTGGAGCTTTTATCTCCTTCCCTGCAGCTTGGGGACCTTCAGAATGGAGACGGCTGAGTTTCTCACAGTCCTCTCCATGATCACGCACTCTCCGCCTGCTCTGATCAGACAGAGAAGTTTGCAGGAACCCTGGTTTCTTACTGATCCACCAAAGCGCTTTATGAACTGTCTTTCAGATCATTAAGGGCCCGATTGCATGGCGGATTTTAACACTGTCAAAATCTGCCACATATATTGCGGCAGAAACTGCCATGGTTTTTGCTGTGGTGGTTCATTTTAGATGCCACTGCCAAGCTCACGGCTTAGCTCCAGTCAATGGACCTGTCTTGGCTTCAAGCGGCGTCCATGTGGACACTGCACCATGAAAAGACATGTCCCTTCCTGGCACAGTCGCAGCGTTAAACCACTGGTCTGCAGCACTGCCTCCCGTTAAAAACTATGGAAAGTATCTATCTATCTATCTATCTATCTATCTATCTATCTATCTATCTATCTATCTATTTATCTATCTATCTCTCCTCTACCTGCATCTCATTATCTGTCTAGCTATCTATTTCATAACTATAGGTCCCTTTACACTGGCCGTACATTGGCCAGATAATTGCTAACAAGTGATCATACGAATGCTTGTTAGCAATTATCTGACTGTAAAGGTGCCGCCAATTACCCATTGAATGAGCAAAGCACTTGTTCATCGGGAAATACGATCGTTTGTGCGGTCACATAAATAATCGTTTGCCGGCTGCAGGTCGTGCCATCTAACCAACCTCTACTGCCGGCAAACAACTATTCTCTATGGGGACAAGCGATGGCATTAGCGATCACTCCTCCCCATACTGCAGAGGAGATCACTGTATGTAAATCTCCTTCACTGACGAGCAGCCAATCTTCTGCTAAATTGTTCAGTGTAAAGGGACCTTATCTCACAACTATTTCGTATCTACCTACCGCCTATTTTATCTTGTATTGCAATCCAAAGGGTAAATAAAAAATTCTTCTGTATAACGGCGTTCACCTATATCGTAGTGCCCCACTGAGATTTCTGGTAAGTTATTATGTTGGGTTTTTTTTTTAATCGTGGTGGAATCTTTTACTTAGAGGACCTCTCCCCTCTCCTGACATGCCTGTTTTAATAGCTTCATGCATTCCCCATGTAATAACAATTCTGGAACATCTATTCTTATGTCTCTATGCTGTGCCATTCCTTTATTATTTCTCCTAGAAGTTATAAATGAATTGCTAGCAGTCTGCAGTAAGGGTACAGAGGGGAGGTAACCAGTTGGGGTGTGTGTACCTGCACAGTCTGAACATGGCAGCACTGATTGGATAGAGTGAGTCTGTGCAGGGACACACCCCCAACTGGTTAACTCCCCTCTGTACCCTTACTGCAGACTGCTAGCAATTCATTTATAACTTCTAGTAGAAATAATAAAGGAATGGCACAACATAGAGACATAAAAATAGAGGCTCCAGAATTATTATTACATGGGGGATGCATGAAGCTATTAAAACAGGCATGTCAGGAGCAATGAGAGGTCCTTTTTTAAGAGGACCTTTCACCAGTCCTGACAGTACCATATAAATACCTGTGTTGGGCAGTGTAGGGCATATTGATGAGACATGATATTGCTTATTTTTTCTTCTGTGGGCTGATCCATTCTTCCCGCTGTACCCCCCCCCCCGTTCTAGTTTCCCGCCCATTATGCTAATCCATACCATCGGTACAAGGGGGAGGAGATGGCTGAGGTTCTCAGGGGGCGTCACCTTCTCCCTGGCTGTGAGCTGGCCAATCACAGCAGAGAGCATCATAGCTAGGGGCGTTGCTAGGCTAAAAGATTCGGGGCCTGGGCCCCTGATGTTTCCTCCCAGGCCCCAAATGTCCTGCCTGCCTGTTAGATACAATTGTATTGCCATCCTCAGGACGGCAATACAATCGAATCTAAACCACTGCACCAAGATGTAGGACCTGTGGTGACATCACAGGTCATGTGATCGTGCAGTAGCTGAGAAGGACCTGCGATGATGTCACTGGTCACATGTCATCATGTGACCAGTGCAGGAGAGGCTCCACGGAAGAGAACTCTAGGTGGAAGAAACTCTGCTGAGGTCTGCTATAAGGACAGGTAAGTGAAGAGAGAGTAATGCTGGGAGTTGTAGTTATTTAACTGGGACTGTATGTTAGGGATTAAGAGAGGGATTTTATTTACATGGGACTGAATGTTCAGTGGGTGAGCCTATTAACGTGGGACTGTATGTTGGAGGGGGCTGTGGGAGGGAGTGATGTTATTTACATGGAACTCTACGGCGGAGGGTGGAAAAATAATTTTATTTACATGGGACTGTATGGTGGAGGGGCTGAGGAATCATCATTGCTGAGGGCACTAAAGGGAGGAATACTACAGGGGGCATTATAACAGGAGGGGGTGATATAAATACTGGGGCACTGTAGGGGTATTATAAATCCAGGGGACATTATAGATGTTCTTATTACTAGTGGGGGCTCTATAGGATGGTCTTATAGATCCACCTTATTTCTACTAAGAGCACTATGGGGTGGGGGTGGGGGGTTATTACTACTTAGGGCTCTGTAGAGAGCTTTATTACCACTGGGGAACAATAGATGGCCTTATTTCTTATGGGCGCTCTGTGAGGGCATTATTAATACTGTAGGGCTCTTCTACTAACACTGTGGGGGCTCGAGGATGGGGGATGACGATAGAAATGTGAGGAAGCTAAGATGTCCGTGTGTCACACTCTGCAGAGACAAGGCTGAGAGAAGATGTCCGGACCAAATGGAGAAGATCTACATCAGTGGAGATGTCACCTGGAGGCCCTGGATGTGAAAGGTAAGTGCTGCTGCGGAATGGGGGGAAGGTGATCGACTTAGAGAATTGGGCTATATGCATTGGGGCTTGGGCCCCGGATCGTTTGAGACTCTAGCAAACACCCCTGCTGCTGCGATTGGCCAGCTCACAGCCAGGGAGAAGGTGATGCCCCCCCCTGAGAAACATGACCGTCTCCTCCTCCCTGTACCGATGGTATGGATTTACATAAAGGGAGGAAACCAGAATGCGGGGTACAGCCGGGGAACGGAGCAGCGCATAGGAAACATAGTAAGCGCTATAATGTACCTTCAGTATGCTCTACACAACCCGCTAGTTATATGATAATGTCTGGTCCGGTGGAAGGTTTTCTGGGATTTTAATATTGATGACCTATCTTCCAACTTCTCTTTTGGAAAAAGTGAAAAAGATGCTTTATTAATATGCCGCTCTTTCTGACAACCATAATTATGAATATATTTATACCAAACAACCTGCAAAAATACATTATTAAATATCCCCCATATACCTGTAAATCCTCTGCTTCCCTTTATATAGTAAATGGTAGAATTGCCCACTGCCAACACTAGGGGGAGCTCAGTGCAGAGAAATTTATACTGGTACCATTTAACTCAATGAAAGCTGTAAAATCTCTTTGCACTTAGCTCCTTCTAGCGGGGGCTACAGAAAAATGTTGTGGAGTCCAGCACTAGGTCCCAAAGCAATGGTGTGGTCTGCCCTCCATAGTAAGTACCCGTTATTCTGTATGTCTTAATAGAAGGTGTCCATTTTATTTCCTCTTTATATACCTTCAATTGCTGGTGCATGGGGAGCATGAAATTTGGAAAAGGTGCGTGTTAGAGGAACAGAGCCATCCATGTCAGCTTCGGAAATCGGGCAACGCAAGCACCTCCCAAAACAATGTCACACCTCAACCAGACCAAGTGTACATTATTACGTGTACATACCGTATACCTTCTGTACTCCAGTATCAGTCTGGTGTTGCAGTATTGAGAGATCCTGGTCACATGACCTCTTCCTTTTTGTAGATTATGCAAAATTTGGAGGGATGGTGGACGTGGAGTAATGCAGGATCAGACTACACAGAGTGTGTTTGTAGTCTGTAACCATGGAGATGCAAAACTGTGCTTAGGAGCTGTATCCAAAAAAGCAGGCAATTTTTTTATTGACTTTGTAAAGTTGCTCCCAGTTTTATTTTAGAAGTATTGCAGCAATAAAAATATTAAAAGTGTGCACACCCTTCATTGTAGCTTACGTCTCCGGCGCCAAGTAACTCATTGATGCCATGGTGCAGTGTCGGTACTCTACATATCTCCACAGCCGGGGGGAGGGGAGAGAGTATAGTTGTGCTTGTGAAGGAAGGAAGCAGGGGCGCACCACCAATGAGGCCAGGTGAGGCGATCGCCTCAGGCAGAACCAGGTAGGGACAGTCGAAGGGGGGGGGGGCAGCTGAAGGGACATGTGCGGAAGGGAAGGGGGCCCCTGTTCTCATGATAGGTGACAGGGGTGCACCATCCATGAGGCCAAGGGAGGCAATCGCCTCAGGCAGCACCAAGTAGGGGCAGTGGAGGGGCCATGGGCAATGAGTGCTTTCATTGTGGCAAAGGGGTTAAGGTTAAGAAATTGGCATTGGAAAGGGGGAGGCGTTTCAGTTTTTGCCTCAGGCAGCAGAAAAGCTAGGTGCACCCCTTGGGAGGAATGTATGACTATATGACACGTCATCACAAGACACCAGTGCATGCATGGACTGTAGCTATGTGATGGTCTCAACAAATTTCAGCAGGAGTTATGGCTTCTGACATCATTATTTCAGGTCAGAGTTCACAGTTTTTCCCTGGAAACATCACAAAGCATAACGGAAATAGTTGTAAGACAGATTTAGCTCTGCTACATCTATGTGCTACAATGGAACGCTAGGTGGACGGACACTAGAAGCCTCTGTACAGAGACCTAATTAAATTTGTTTTTCCTTTCTTCTCTCTCTAGTTTGACAAAGACCTTTGAAGACATTTGGACATCAGCAACGCGACAGAGATAGATTCCTCCGACACTTACTGCCTATTTATTGACAAACTCCTATCTCTCCGGAGTGCCTTTTTAACATATCTATAATTGTGTGGTTGTCTCTCTCACATTCAATTACAAGAATAAAAAAAAATTGTCATTGACATTGTCTCATGTGTAACTAGAAGCAAGCAGGGGAGAACAGAGTGAAGCTGCATGGGATACACTGGAGAATCTGCACACAGCACTCTCAGATAGCATACTCAGGCAGTGTTAGGGCTGATTCGCAAGGCTATGCTCAGTCTGGGAGACTCTGCCCATGTCGGTCACATGTCCTGTACCAACCGTGGCTCCCCTGACCTGAACTGACTGCATCATAGTGATTTATGACACGGTCTGTTCCTATCTGATAGTGGTTCTATAGTACTATGCTCATATGATGATGTCAATACAATACAATAGACCTGTGATCAGATAGGCAATGACTGTTCATAACTGATCATAAGTCACTATAATGCAGTTAGTTCGGGTTGGGGTGGCGCGGTCAGTCTGGGAGATGTCTGACACACAGGGACTGTAGATGTGATGTGTTTAGGAACGTTGTCTGGGGGCGTTACTACAGAAGGTGCATGGGTAGCAATTATACCCGAGCCCTGATGCTTGAGAGTATTAAACGTGTGAGAGGGTGAGGATATACCCTTAAGTGGCCCTTCATGTGACCTGGGATTATTTGCAGGGTGCTCCTATGAAACAAACAGGCTGCATTAATTCAGTGGAATTTATAGACTGTTATTTCCAGTAGTACTAACTCCAGCCACCAGATGCCGCTGTGTCCCTTGTGAGCTGGTCTGGACTGTGTTCTGAAGCTGCAGGAAGAAAGGAAGACTGTGCTGCAAGGAGAGAAGAGAGGGTTCTGTGAAGGAAGCAGGACAGATGAGGACTTGTGGTGCAGCAGTCTGAGAGAGATTAGTCCCTGTAAAGGAAAAGAAGGATTATTTCTATGAGGAGCTGTGCTGGAGTTCTGCATCCGTACAGCAACTGATACCAGTAGCAGGAGCGTCCCTGTGACAACTTCAGGTAGCGGAGGAAGGGTTCCGCAGGCACTGCGAGCCATAATAGATCCAGATCTGGTGAGCCGTGAACAGCGTGCACGCTAAAGATAGAGGATTAACCTGTTTCTGTGTAGGCCTACACTGGTGACTCAGCGGCACAGTATCAACTTGTAGGCTCTGCTGCGTGCGCCACCGTGGGACAATACCGACTTGTAGGCTTTGCTGTGCACGCCACCATGTTAGGTTCGTCTGGCCAGACAGGAACAGTACTTATCGTCTGGAGTATGTGGTACTCTGTATTGCCGTGTGGTGTTATAGTCTATAGAGGTTCCGGCAGGTCTGAGTCTGATACTCTTTCGGGTGATAAGTTTGTGAACCCCGTGCTGTGCCACCGGCGGTGACACTACAGCGGATCTATAACTCTAAGGGGAGATAATATAGTTCTGGCAGTCGAACACACGGTCTTGCCTATAGTTAAAAGGGTTTTCCGGGATTTAACTACTGATTATGGGATCCCTGCTGATCGGCTATTTAAAAAAAAGCACCGGCGCTCCCGTGAGCGCGGAGGCCTTCTCTCAGCTTTTCCTAGGCCAGTGATATAACATTCATCGGTCACATGGCCTAGGAGCAGCTCAGCCCCATTCAAGTGAATGGGGCTGAGCGCAATACCAAGCACAACCACTCTACAATGTACGGCACTGTACTTGGTAAGCCGCGAGAAGGTGCCGGCGCTCACAGGAGCATCGGTACCTTCTCAAACAGCTTATCGGCGGGGGTCCCGAGTGTTGGACCCCACCAATCAGACACTGATGACCTGTATGGTTAGGGTACAGCACACTCCTTTCCAGAATCTGGGTGTCATGGCTGCCTCAGAGCTATATCATCAGGAGTCGGAGGTTGCTCTGCTCATTGTGATGTTCATGGACTGTAGAGGTGAGATCCGGTCACTAGATGGGGCTTTTATACAACAAAAGCAATGTGACCGTCCTACAGTGATGTCACTGCAGGTGCAAGAATTGAGGAGGGGCCCTGGTGAGAAGATCTGGAGGCAGCCATCTTGAAGGAGAAGGGCACATGCCCTGGTAAAGCTTGCACCCCACTGCTGGTGATGCAGGACATTAGGCCTACTGCAGTGGTGAGATGCTAAGAGTGTCTTCTCCATCTCTAAGGGAGCAGACAGAGGACACTGTTCCGCATGTTGCAGTAGCACAGAATAATGTACGCATTCCCCTGCTGTGGTTGCATTGAAGTAAGGTCTGGTTTCTAAATGGCCCTTATGGGGCCAGAGTGCGTTGGACTGTTAAAGGGGTTTTCCCATCTTGGACAATGGGGGCATATCGCTAGGATTTCTGCTGCCTAAGGCAAAAAACGAAATGGTGCCCCCATCCTCAGGATAGGTCTTCAATGCCTGACACCCCCGCCGATCAGATTGAAAAAGAGGCAATGTTTTTCTTCAGCTGGGTCAGGGAAGGTGGTCAGAGTCGATGGGAAGATGGATGGAGCTAAATACAAGGCAATCCTGGAGGAAACCTGGTAGAGGCTGCAGAAGACTTGAGACTGGAGTGGAGGTTCACCATCCAGCAGGACAACAACCCTCAATATCCAGCCAGAGCTACAACATAATGGTTTAGATGAAAGCATATTCATGTGTTAAATTGGCCCAGTCACGATCCAGACCTAAATTCCATTGAGAATCTGTGGTAAGACCTGAAAATTGCTGTTCACAGACGCTCTCCATCCAATCTGACTGAGCGCGAGCTCTTCTGCAAAGAAGAATGGGCAAAATCTCAGCCTCTAGATGTGCAAAGCTGGTAGAGGTATATAACCCAAAAGACCGGAAGCTGTAATTACAGCGAAAGGTGGTCCTACAAAGTATTGACTCAGGGGGGCTGAATACAAATGCACACCACCAAATTTTTATTTATTAAAAATGTTAAAAACCATGTCTCATTTTCTTTTCACTTCACACATACTTGCCACTTTGTGTTGGTCTATCACATAAAATACCAGTAAAATACATTTAAGTTTGTGGGTAAAACATAAAAAAATGTGGAAGAATTCAAGGGGTATGAATACTTTTTCAAGGCACTATCTATCTGTCTATCTTCTCTCCTATCCATCTGTCTTCCAGTCAGATGAAGGACACACCCTCAGTATCATTCTGGCTTATTTTTCTCTCACTTCCTTGTGCCTTGTTTATGTAGTACCATGAGTAATATAGGTTTGTATGTCATCGTCCGGACACGTGTGATATCAGTTTCCATATTCCACGTGACTATGAATATCAAAAACAAGAAGTGCATGAATTTGAACCACTGTGAAAAGCAGGATCCCTTCCTTCCCACACACAGTAGATGGAGGTCTTTGTGTCATCCAATATGGCCGCCATTACTGCTCCGCCAGGTTTCCAAAGCAACTGAATGGCTCATCTTCCTGTTTATGCAGATTGCGCAGTTCCTATGAAGTCTGCTTCTGGTTACAGTTTCCTATTTTTTAATGTCCTTCATGACGTTCTGAGTGGTTTCAGAGAGACAATATTGCAAGATTGGACAGTTGTGTGGGACAATAATCTGCCGAGTCTGGAACTTCTCTTAAAGGGCACATGTCAGCAGATTTGTACCTATGACACTGTCTGACCTGTTACATGTGCACTCTGCAGCTGAAGACATCTGTGTTGGTCCCATGTTTATATGTGTCCACATTGCTGAGAAAAATGACGTTTTAATATATGCAAATGAGCCTCTAGGAGCAATGGTGGTGTTACCGTTATACCTAGAGGCTCAGCTCTCTCTGCAACAGCCACACCCTCTCCACATTGTTTGAATGGACCAGGTGTGATGGTGTTTTCACGTCTGGCCCTGTCAAAGTGCAGGTGGCGCTGCAGTTGCAGAGAGAGCAGAGACTCTAGGGAGTAACAACAACGCCCCCGTTGCTCATAGAGGCTCACTTGCATACATTAAAACATCATTTTTCTCAGTAATTCAGGCACATATGAACATGGGACCAACACAGATGTCTTCAGGTGCCAAGTGCACATGTAACAGGTCAGCCAGTGTCATAGGTACAAAACTGCTGACAGATGCCCTTTAAGGGACCCCTGCAGAGTCAACCCACAACATATTGCCACCCACCCCATGCACTTCAGATTTTTTTTGTCTGCACCCATTGGGGCAAAATGAGGGTTGTTGGCATGACATTGTAGATCCCCAATAACAACATCATATGGGGGGCAAGAACAAGAGCTTGACAAATGTCAATATTAAATAGACTGCTTATGGACTGTGAAATTAAAATGGTTGTCCAGGATTAGAAAAACATGGCTGCTTTCTTTCTAAAACAGCGCCACACCTGTCCATGGGTTGTGTCTGTTATCGCAGCTCAGCTACATCGGAGTCCGTGGGGAAGAGCTGCCATACCGCACGTATCCCATGAACAGATAAATAGCAGGGATGCCGTGAGGTGAACCCCCCACAATTGTGATATTGAAGACCTATCCTTAGGACATCTATATTGTACTCTCGGAAAGCCCCTTGTTTTGCTGATGACCAGTATCTGATCAATGGGGGTCTGACACCCTGGACCCCCGCTGATTAGCTGTTTGAGAAGGTGCCGGTGCTCGCAGTAAGCGCCGTGGCCTTCTCTCAGCTCACCAAGCACAGCGCCGTCCATTGTATAGTGGCCATGCTTGGTATTGCGCTCAGCCCTATTTACTTCTATGGGGCTGAGCTGCGCCTAGGTCACATGACCAATGAATGTTTTGTTAATAGGTCTAGAACAGGGCTGGCCAACCTGTGGCTCTCCAGCTGTTTGCAAAACTAACACTCCCAGCATGCCCAGTCTGCCTACAGCTATCATCCTACAGCAGGGCATGGTGGGAGTTGTAGTTTTATAACAGCTGGAGAGCCTCAGGTTGGCCAGCCCTGGTCTAGAAAAAGCTGGAGAAGGCCGCAGTGCTACTGTGAGCATCGGTGCCTTCTCAAGCAGCAGGTGTCCCGGGAACATGATTACTAGTATGGGCACAATGGGGGCATTATTACTATTGGGGGCACTGTTAACACTAAGGGCACTCTGAAAGAGAATTATTTTCATTGGTGGAACTTTGGGGAGCACTATTATTTCAGGCCACACTTTTTCCCGCTAAATCACGCCGCATTGTCTAGTGAAGTGAAAGTGAAGTGAAAAATGTGGTACTCGTGCCAGTTTTTTGGCAGAAATTGAGGTAACCTTCTAGTGCATATAGCTTAGCAAAATTTTCACTATTACTTTGTGCCCGGCTCCTCTGTCGTGTGTCACCTGACAGACCAGTTATACCGCTGCACTGTTTACTTAGCGGCGTCAGGCAATGACTCAGTCTCTCCTTGTTTCAGGGTCTGCGGATCAGTTATTAGATCGTATTTATTGCACCTTCCTCATTCATTGTGTGGTTCCGAGACATAAACAATATTTTCCTTCACGGAAATTCCCTTTTCTGTTTTCTTCTATCCATTCCGGTAAATTTCGCTAACCCAAGATTGTCATTTATGGTCAGCTCTGTTCCTCCCTTTTAGGCCTCATCAGCACAGAACAGGGTCCTCTCCTCTGTGGAGGACTATGGGTACAGCTTTAGAAAGTCAATCTAGCGTGCTATCGGATCCTCCACGACTAAGGTTCGAACCCCCAGCCATTTGCCCTAGTATGGCACACAGAAGTATTAGGGTGGGGGGTTCCTCATACAGGTTACCCCTTCCCTTTTATTTGGCAGAAAAAAGAGCCCCCCCAGAGGATTTCCCACTTTGTGAAAACAGGTTCTCCAAACCAAACAACCCCTCAGTTCAGCCAAATCTTTTTAGAGGAGGATATCACAATGGGAGATGTCAGGGGACCCTTAGGGATAGGACATCAAAGGGGCAGACTGGGAATTTAAAGAGCCCCTCAAAAAAGCCTAAAAGAGGTCCCATGCTGTAGGCGGGACCAAATTGACAGAAGGCAACAAAATACTGCCCCAGCAGAACCAAATATCACGGTGTGGCATAAAAATATCGTCCCAGCAGAACCCAATATCACAGTGCAGCACAAAATACTGCCCCAGCAGAACCAAATATCACGGTGTGGCATAAAAATACCGCCCCAGCAGAACCAAATATCACAGTGCAGGACAAAATACTGCCCCAGCAGAACCAAATATCACAGTGTAGCACACAATACCGCCCCAGCAGAACCAAATATTACAGTGCAGGACAAAATACTGTCCCAGCAGAACAAATATCACAGTGCAGCACAAAATACCGCCCCAGCAGAACCAAATATCACAGTGTAGCACAAAATACCGCCCCAGCAGAACCAAATACCACAGTGCAGCACAATATACTGCCCCAGCAGAACCAAATATCACAGTGCAGCACAAAGTACTGACACCCCTGCTGCAGTATTCAACTGTATCACAGTCCTGAGGCCGGGCCAAGTGCATAGGTACCTAATGCTCCTTAATCCTTACTACTAAGAGCAGGAGATCATTATGTCTCCAACTGGTGGCTATAAGGAAGGTTCAGGTGACCCACCTGTACATTTCCCTGTAGGGTCTATGGTCAGTTTAGACCCTACACATCAATATCTGATCAGTGGGAGTCCAACTCAAAACAACCCCCAGAAATCAGCTGGATGAAGGGCCTACAGCACTCTAGTAAGCCTTGTGTTTACCAGCACCACACATTTGGCTTTGGATGTGCCAGGTACTGCAGCTCGGTCCCATTCACTTGAACCAAATGTACGGAAAGATGGGCAACTACCAAGTAACTGTAATTTCAGTCATATAGAAAGTCACCCAGCCAAAAACAGATGTAATTTACAAAGACTTTATATCTGTTTTTTGGTGTAAATAAAAAATTTGGCGTAAATTTTATATTTTTAGAAGTTTTGAATTATTTTTGTTTTATATTGCAGAAATGTGGATAGAGGGGGTGGAGCTTTGTATTAAAAGGGTGGGGCACTGTAAGAAAGGGGTGGATCACTGTAAGAAAAGGGGCAGGGCATGTTAAAATGGTCAAAGTATTGCCCTCTCCTGAAGGCTACAGTCGAAAAGTAGGCAAGTATGTCCTACCTGCATCTTAAAGGAGTTTTTCGGTTGTTGCATTATCCCTTATCCACAGGATAGAGGACAACTGTTAGATCGTGGGGGTCCTACCATTGTGACCCTCACTAATCACAAGAATGGGGACCCATTTACCTTAGAGCCCCCCAAAATTAATTTCCTCTCCATTTATCTGTATGGGAGTTATGGAAATAGTTATTGGCCGAAACTCCCGTACAGATGGGTGGAGGGGGGCTCCGAGGGGTATGGGGTCCCCGTTCCTATGATTGGTGATGGTCCCAGCAATATGACCCCCCACCAATCTAATAGCTTACAACTGCATAATCTGGGTGGTTAGACAGAAGAGGAGGGCTCCCTCTGTCACCCCATAGGGGCGCCATGATCGAACTGCCATGACAGCCAGCAACCTGACATAGGCCTCCAGTACTGCCGTGCCTATATGCCTATTCGGCCATGTCAATGCGTTACAGATAGGCAACAATATATATCGCCGCATCATACTAGCGATCGGCTGTCTGTATTATGATGTCTCTCTTCTAATGGGAATAAAAAAATAATAATTTTAATAAAGTTTATTACAAAAACTAAAACCAAAAACTTAAAAAATAAAGTTAACGTATTTTATTTAAAACTGCACGATGAGCAAAATGGGGGAGTTGGCGGTACAGGCTGTGTCGAGCCAGGATGGGAACAGTACAGATATGGCTTCCTTTAAAAAAAGAAAAATCTTCCTTAAAAACCCCTTTAAGGAGTGTGTATAACCTGTTTATTACTGTTTATTACGTGTTTCAGCTAAGAACTGACTTTGACCTCTTTGGTTTGTATATAGTTACTGTAACTATTTATCAGCTCTGTATTGTCCGAGCGTCTGCGGCGTAACACAGGTCTGTTTGAGTTGTCACGTTCAGGTGGGGGGAGGGGGCCGGTTGGAATATTATTTGCTGTTTTTATTATTTGCTGTAACTTGGAGCTCCTGGGCCCTAATGCAAACTGTCTACCAAGTCCCCCCCACCTACCTTGTGTGATGTATCATACTGGTGTCTTCTGTTGTGAGCCCCCTCAGGCACTGTTTTATGGGCATCCTCTTCTACGTCCCCTTCTATCACTGGCTGTCTCCACCACTTATTCTGTATAGACCACCAAGGTTCCTCCTGATTCTTGGGTCTTCATTACTCAACACTTCACTGACAACAACTTGTCTACCTCGAAGATCTTCAGACTGAGACTTCACCACCGAAGAGCTCTTCATGGGTTCCTCCTACTCTATGTTGTCAGTAGAGGGATGTTACATCACAAACTATGGACATGGAGGCCCACTAATAAAGAAGGCTTTCTTGAGGAGAACCCAACATCATGAAGATGAAAAAAGATCCTACAAAGAAACCAAGTGCGAGAACCTTTGCCCTACAAGGGTAGTCAGCGGGTTCCCCTCTCTGGGATCAGTCTCCGTTATAAAGGCAGCTTGGTGGTTCTTTGGTTAGCACTGGACCTATGTACAGTAAATGAATATTGACAAATCCAGGGATGGCCCACTGATTTTATTAGGTGAATATGGGGGATCTCTCCAGGGATGGACTTAGAAATTAATGTGGTCTTACGAAAAACCCTCAAACATGGCTCCACGTGGGCAGGTCCAAATTGAGAGAAGGCAGGGCAACACAAGTAGGGGACAACAGGGATAGGCGAGGCCAGCCTTAACACTGTACTCCCCAGCAGGTCCAAATACCATAGTTCAGCATAAAACACTGCCACCCCGCTTCAGTATCCAACTGTACAACCCTCCTGAGGATGGGGATACAGATGAATCCAGGAGGACACCTGTGGTGGCCGGCCAGATGCATAAGTACCTGATGCTCCTACATGAATTAATGCCTAGAGCATCAGATCTTTACGTATCTGGCTGACGGCTACGAGAAGAACTCAGGAGGCCCCCCGAGCATCGGCCCACCCAGAAATTTCCCTGTAGGGTCTATGGCCAGTCCGCCCCTGGACCTCTCCAATGGAAAGGTATTGTCCATACCAGAGCTCCATCCATCAATGATCATCCATGAGGTTTCGAGATAAGGAATTTCCATTGCTTTAAATAAAAGAAGATGCTACTGAGTAAAATGCTAAGTAATGGGGGTGGGGGGCTTTTTTTTTCCTAAATAACCCCTGAAAAGCCTTCTCTGACTGATGCAATGATGATAGGACCGCTCAGAAATGTCGGAATACCCATTAAAGCGTGAAGCCGCAGATGTCAGCCGAGTGACACAATGGAACATGTTATCATCCCGGCGCCTCATGTTTACTGGACTATTTTTAGTAACACGCAGGCTACACGCAATGACTCTGCAGCCACATGTCACTAAAAACTCCCGCCATTCCTCCTGCACTATTTACTACCGTATTTACTACAATACAATGGCAATATGGCTGCCATAACAGTCCTTCTCCTCAGCTTTCCCATGCACCTGACTGGCGGGGGCATGACTGCAACAAATGGGCTTAATGGCATACCTGTATAAATTCACAGAATTGGCCATGTCATTCAAGGCTGTAGGAAAGCTGGGGGGGGGGGGGTCTCGAAGGCATTCAAGGGTATGACATTTTTTAAAATTTTATTTTGTCGGGTGTGCTGTTAAAAATATTCATATGGCTTCAAGCAATGTTTGCAGTTTTCTAATATATTTTGCTTTGTATAGCGCCACCTGCTGTTTGCTCTTTTTCTAATTTCTCTGTCCTGCTCATGGAGACAAAACACATGCTCAGTTCCATCCTATAATGTCACTAGCTGTAGTAGAAAGGACACGCCCCCTGACCTGCCATCTTGAAATAAATCTAGCAGATCAATTTGAGCCATGAATGTGGAGATCTCTGGATCCATGTGAGGTACAGGGCTGCTTCGTTAGAAAGAGATTGTCATGTGCTAGATTATTTCTGTTTTTTATATAAATGATGGGATAACCCCTTTAAAAATACGGATTCACCGAACAAGTACTCAAACTCAAAGCATCCTCATCACAAGCGCCGTGTGGTTTCACCTTTAGGGCTCATGCATATGAACATATTTTCTTTCAGTGTCCGTTCTGTTTTTTTTTTTTTGCGGACCGTATGCGGAACCATTAATTTCAATGGGTCCGCAAAAAAAAAAAAAACGGAAGGTACTCTGTGTGCATTCCGTTTCCGTATTTCTGTTCCGCAAAAAAATGTCCTATTATTGTCCGCATTACGGACACGGATAGGACTGTTTTATTAGGGGCCAGCTGTTCCGTTCCGCAAAATACGGAATGCACAAGGAGATCATTCATATTTTTTGCGGATCCGTTTTTTGTGGACCACAAAATACATACGGTTGTGTGCATGAACCCTTAGAAAGAGCAAAAACGGTCTCTGATACAGTGTAATGAGCCCTGCACCTGGACATGTTTGGAGGGAAACAAAAATGCCTCCACTCATTGAAAGCAAGCAGATATTTTTAAATTTGGTGATGCATTGTAAGACAAGGTCTATTAGAAAGTTGTAGAACATTTCATTATGCAATGATTACATTTTATTGCTATGGAAGTGGAAACCCCCTTGGATTCCTGGAACAGTGGGGAGTTTAGGGAGGGGGAAGCAAAAAAAGAATTCAGTGGGCCACTTTTTGAAAAAAAAAAAAAAAAAAAAAAAGATATTCTGTTTTTTTTTTTTACATATTGCCATTCATGTTTAATTTTTAGAAACGCCCCTGGGAGCGGCTATATACACTTCTGTAATATATTTTCTGTGTAGACAGTGCAGCAGGGTGTGTGCGCTTTAAGGCAGCTGCAATGTATGGGAGGTGATAGGGAAACGTGAGATCAGGGAGTGACAGGGGAGCTGCATACAGAACCAGTGGCCCTGGAAAAAAAAAACCACTCCAGCACAACATAAACTGTATGTATGGTGCTGTGCTATCCCAATTACTTAAGGGGTATTCCCATAAAATGACGGCATGCCATGAGGATAAACTATTATTTTATAATCAGTCAATGATAAAGTGATGGCATATCCTAGTGACTGGGAATATCCCTTTAAATGCCATGAAGGCTCTTTAAAAGGAAGAAAAAAATCCTATAATCGGGAACTAATAGATAGAATTATCAGATGTTTCTACCTGTTTGTGTGGACGTATAAGGGCTCATGCACACAAACGTATTTTTTGTCTGTGCCCGTTCCGTTTTTTTTGTGTGGCCCATATGCAGAACCATTCATTTCAATGAGGCTGCAAAAAAAATAGAAATAGAAGGATAGGACTGCTCTATTAGGGGCCGGCCGTTCTGCTAAATGGGGAATACGGTATCCGTATTTTGCGGATTTGCAATCTGTGGCATGCAAAACAACAACGGTCCGTGTGCATGAGCCCTTGAACTTCACCACGTCTGTGAAAAAGAACACAAAATTATCAGAATTTCTGGATACCAGATGCTGCATTAAAGGGTTTATGGCATCATGGACAATGGGGGCATATTGCTAGGATATGCCCCCATTGTCCTATAGGTGCGGGTCCCAGCGGTGACGGAGCCCCCGAAAGTAAAGGAGGGTGCACTGCGCATGTGCAGCCGCCCCTCGCATTCATTTTCCTATGTGGCAGGCAAAAATAGCTGAGCACTGGCTTGGCTATTTCTATCAGCCAAATAGAAATGAAAGGGAGCGGGGGTCGCACATGCGCGGTAAGCTCCCATTCACTTTTATGGGGAGCCGGCTTGGTGGTGGCCGGACCAGAGTGCTCCAACCACCACCTTGTCGGGCTCCGTTCTCGACATAGGTGCGGGTCCCAGTGGTGGGACCTGCAACTATAAGACAATGGGGGGCCTATCCTAGCAATATGCCCCCATTGTCCATGATGAGAATACCCCTTTAAAGGGATTTTCCAGGAGTACAATATTGATGACCTATTATCCGGTCGGTGGGGGTCCAATTCCCGGTACCCCAGCTGATGAACTGTGACCTCCTTACAGCATACCAAGCACAGCGCCATATAGTGTATAGTGGCAGAGCTTGGTATTGCAGCCCAGGTCCATTCACTTGAAAGGGACTGAGCCGCTTATAGGCCATGTGACCGATGAATGTGACGTCACTGGCCTAGAAGCGTCCACAGCGCTCACAGTGAGTGTCGTGGTCTCTTCCAAAGAGCAGATGGGGGGGATGCCAGGAGTTCTACCCCCACCGGTCAGATACTGATGACATATCTTGACAGGGGCGGACTGGGAACTTAAAGTGGCCCTGGAAAAAATACTAAAAGTGGCCCCGTTTTGTAGTCGAGTCCAAATTGATGAAAGGCAGGGTCAGCAATACCATATTGTGGCACATTATATGCCGACCTAACAGAGCAAATACCACAGTCCATTACAAAAATACATCCCCAAAAACTTCCACTGGACAGCAGTGAGGAGGGCTCAGACGGCCCCCTGGGCATTCGGCCCACCGGGAAATTTTCACTGTAAGGTCTATAGCCAATCCACCCCTGTATCCTGAGGATAGATTATCATATTTTTTACTTTTGAAACATCCCTTTAAAAAGGAATTTTACTGTAAAATACTGGGGAAGGGGATGTTCATATAGTAAGTACTTGTGTGTCTGTAAAAGGTCCAAAACAAAAAGTCATAATTTTAGAAATTCCACTAAATTCATTTTATTGTTTTTAAACACACTGGAAACAATTTTTAGAATACAAATGTAGAAAATGACAAAACTGCCACAAACAGTCCATCAATACAACAAAACCATAGAATATAACAATAAATAGATGAGACACTCTCATAATAACAGTAATTAAAGTGGAAATGTAGAAATAAGTTATTTATTCAATATCATATAAACATCCTCTAAGCTTAGCACCTCTATCTCTCCTAGGCCTCCCTTCCCGTACACAGGTAGCACCTTCCCCCCTTGTTCTAGCCGAAATCCTCAATATCTTTTGTTTTGTCTTGTACCGAGGAACCCAGAACAAACATATAGTATATTAGACAGCACTTCCTGTGACTATTTCTCCTAGCCACATGTACCCAAAGGGTGGTCACCCAGACAGGAAGTGACATAATATCTAAGAAACCAGAACGGAACAGACTGAAAAGAGTCCTCGAGAATAGAAACAAACATTGATTCTTCAAAGACAGGCTGGAATAATGAAACTATACATCTGGAGTGACTCTGGTGGAGTTCCCCTTTAAGTCCTGTACATCAATAGAAACATTGTATCCATTTCAGACTGTAATATAAGTCATTTGTTGTGATTTCACTCCGGTATAGGTGACTACATACAGTAGGGTTCAATATCAGGCAGACGGTTAATGGTTAATCTCCCATCTAAAGTCCAATCTGTTTTCCGAAGTATCGTTTCCACCGTTGCTCGGCAACCCTGCGCGTAAGAGAGGCGACTCTTGATTCCCCCGAAACGGCTCCTTCTATATACACTCCAGCTTCATGACTGGCTTGTAAATAAAAACAGCTTTCATCATGGCGGCACGTAGGCCTCATCCCATCCACGAATATCCCGGTTGACCAGGTGCCTCTTCGGGCGCCCCCCTGTAGAGCGTGAATCCCATTTTGATTATTTTATATAGCATTTTATTCCATTTTTGCTTTTTTTTATCCATACTGGTCACGCCCAATCAGGTTCCCGGACTCAGGATCTTGGTCACGATGTTGAGAATCTTCTGCTTCATGTTGTATTTGTCGCCGATCAGGCGCAGCTGCTTCGCCACCTCCACTACGATTTCTTTGTCTGCCATGAGAAGAGGAAGTCATTAGTATTATTATTTTTTTATATTAGGCGGCAAACGCCCATTTACAAAGGAGCAGTACGCCCAAAAAATAAAGCAAACCTCACCTACACCTAAGCATCTCGAAATCTGCTTAGCAATGAAGGGATATGGCGGATAACTGGCGTCTACGCCCTGCACGGGACTTATGACTGAGAACCGGAAAGTTATTCTATGGATTATTCTCTATTATTAAGGCCACGTGAGGCGGTTTCACACCTGGAATAATTGGGTCACAGTAATTAATCACTACCGACGTCACTCCTACATACTGGGATAATTAGTCAGGTGACCTACATATACATCTAATGCCAGAATAATGAACTACCCGCATATCTCTCCGATGAATATGCCAAATATGTGATACCCATATGACTCTGAGTGGTATATCATCATTAATAGGCATTTTTTACACATTTTTTCAGATCTTGGTTTGAGAATTTTGCTTATTTTAATTTAGGTGCCTGTAGCTTTCAATTATATTTAAAGACACAGCGTCCAATTAAAATTTTTTTTTAAAATAAATATATATATATATATATATATATATATTTTAAATTGGATGCTGTGTCTTTAAATATAATTTAAAGCTACAGGCACCTAAATAAAAATAAGAAAAAATTATATATATATACATATATATATATATATATATTTTTTTTTTTTCTATACATTTATGGTATATCTTGCGTTGACTTAAAAGAATTTAGAGAGCTCCTGCTCGGTCATCAGAATTTGATGAGTAGGGGGGAAGTGACCCTGTGGGGGGAAGGGGGTCATGATTTTGGACCTTTTTTTCTGCTCTGTGTCGATTTTATAATGTAAGATAAGACAAAAGCTTCCTAGGTCCAGTTATGTAAAATACGCCCACCTTGTAAGACTGACATCGGGGGCCCATTGCAAGAGCCAGGATCTCAGTGGGGGAGGGGTAAGGGGTAGTAACTAAATTAATGGAGCGCCACCATAAATGGCAAATCCGGAATCTGACAACAAGAGGTTAAAAGCTCCAAAAAAAAGTGCATTAGAATGTATGTAGTGACCCTGGCCTTAAAGGGACTTTCCACTTTGATGCAAATAAAGCTCAATCATTGCGGAATAAATAGTTCAGGAACTTTCTATTATATTTTCGGTTTCAATTCCTTTTCCTTTCCGAGATCTCTGCTTGCTGTCAGTGTGAAAAAACATTTTGTTTGCATTCAGAGGCTAAAAAGAATGTAATACTCTTCACAGCTCAGTTTCTGTTACAATTGTATCCAGTCTCGGGAATCCCCTCTGCTAGAAATAGTCCCAGTTCCTAACAGTTATATTTTTACTTGCACTGATACATTGCAGCAAACCATCAGGACAAAAGAGAGATGTGTGCTGCTGATGGGTCCAGACTGGATTCAATGATAAGAAACTCAAACCTGTTTCAGCTCCTGGGTATGTCTAGGAATGTTCTCATTCACTGACAGCAAAGAGAGATCTTGTCATTTTTTTTTTTTGTATCTTTCTATTATACAGTGATTATGTTGTATAGACATAAAACTGGAAAATCCCTTTAAGCCAAAATAGCCATAACAACCTTCCTGAATACAAAATGCACAGTATAATGAAATAAACCAAGAAGAAACACAACATAAGGGCTCATGCACACGACCGTATGTATTTTGCGGTCCGCAAAAACTGGATCCGCAAAAAATACGGATGACGTCCGTGTTTTGCGGAACGGAACAGCTGGCCCCTAATAGAACAGTCCTATCCTTGTCTGTGATGTGGATAACAATAGGACATGTTCTATTTTTTTTGCGAAATGGAAATACGGACATGCGGAAGCGGAATGCACACGGAGTATCTTCCGTTTTTTTTTGCGGAACCATTTAAATGAATGGTTCCGTATACGGTCCGCAAGAAAAACGGAACAGACACGGAAAGAAAATATGTTCGAGTGCATGGGCCGTAATCAGGAAATCCAGAGCGGATCTGCTGTGTATGAACATGTCCCGAAGAGGTAGCACAGCTCGGTGAGATCCTATGGTTGTACACAGGACAGCAGGCAATCCTACAGCATTATCTTATCACAAAGCAAACAACACATTCAGCTCTGCTACATCTGTAGGACACTACAGCACGGCCACCAATACTACAGTAGGTTACATGTAGAACTTAAGGTCCAGCACATCCTAATCCGACCCTAGACTACACCATAACTATGAGGGGTGCTCGTTACCTGGGGGCTGCAGCTTTTTCCAGGAGGGCCTCCCGGGCTTCATGCTTGCTTTCTGTGAAGCGGGTATGTTGGCAGAGCGGGCGACGCAGATGACAGGTATCAGGACCAGGCTTGTGACGAGGGCCACCACACACACCACTGCTCTTCTGTGCATCCAGAGAAGAAGTAACCTCCTTATGGAGGAAGTTGGAGATCATCTGAGAGCTCTCTCCACCCCGTGGGTAATTCCAGGACTGAGGGAGGAAAGTGAATGAGGAAGTGACAGCCGCCTCCTGACATGTTCAGACCTATCACCTCCGCCTCCACCACAGACACCTCCAACGCGGCCAGAAACACCAGGGCAGGAAGAGCTCTCTGCGCCTTTCTCCTTCCCGTTTCCGTCTTCTGTTTTTGTCGTCCATTTGTTGTTTACAGTATACTGTATATATGTAACTATCTATCTATCTATCTATCTATCTATCTATCTATCTATCTATCTATCTCAGTTCTATCTATATATCTATCTTCTATCTATCTATCTATCTATCTATCTATCTATCTCATATCTATCTATATATCTACCTCATTTCTATCTATCTATCTATCTATCTATCTATCTATCTATCTATCTATCTCAGTTCTATCTATATATCTATATTCTATCTATCTATCTATCTCTCTCTCTCATATCTATCTATATATCTATCTTATTTCTATCTATCTATCTATCTATCTATCTATCTATCTATCTCAGTTCTATCTATATATCTATATTCTATCTATCTATCTCTCTCATATCTATCTATATATCTATCTTATTTCTATCTATCTATCTATCTATCTATCTATCTCATATCTATCTATATATCTATCTAATATCTATCTATCTATCTATATATCTATCTAATATCTATCTATCTATTATACCTCCCAACTTTGTAAACAAAGAGGGACACATTTTTTCTGCACTAGGCCACGCCTCTAACTCTGCCCAAAACATAACTATACACTTAAAGGGGTATTCCCATCTCACAAATGTAGTTTGTATAGTTAGATATAGCCATACCAATATTATTACTAATAGAATGTATTTATATAAAATGTACTGTTTAGAAGATTTTCCTATTTGTATTTCCATTGTCCCACACACATCAGTCAGGCCGTTGCCCCTGGTTACGACCACCGCGGCCATGTAGTAGTGGTGGCCGACTTGCTCCTTTTCAAACCCGCTCTGAGGTAACTGCTGTATTGTGAATGCACATTGTATGTGGAGACACATCTTAGGGTTGTAGCATTTTTGTCTGCGCTTCTAAAACACAGAGAGACAGATCCTGTTCCAAGATCCATTCATCTCTATGGAGCAGGATTCGTTTAATAAGTCTGCATTTTGGACGGATCCTGACCATTGTGTTTTGGACTGTAGCGTCCAAAACGCAGATGTGAAAGTACCCTAAGATGTGTCTCCGCATGCTCATGCAATGTGCGTTCACAATACAGCAGTTACCTCAGAGCGGGTTTGAAATGGAGCTAGTCGGCCTCCATTACTACATGGCCACGGTGGTCGTAACTAGGGGCAACGGCCTGACTGATGTGTGTGGGACAATGGATATACAAATAGGCAAATCTTCTAAACGGTACATTTTATATAAATACATTCTATTAGTAATAATATTGGTATGGCTATATCTAACTATACAAATTACATTTGTGAGATGGGAATACCGCTTTAAGCTCAACCAGTTCTCTTAATGCCCCCACATAGAAATTATTCCCCCTTCATGCCACCTCACAGTATTTATGCCCACATTGTGTCTCCTTCACAGAATTATGCCCAGCTATGCCCCTAGTAATATGCCCACATTATGCCCCCAGTAAAATGCCTACATTGTGTCACCAATAATATGCCTACATTGTGCCCCCAGTAATATGCCCACCTGTTCCCCCAGTAATATGCCCACATTGTGCTCCCAGTAATATCCCCAGCTATGCCCCTAGTAATATGCCCACATTGTGCCCCCAGTAATATGCCCACATTATGCCCCCAGTAAAATGCCTACATTGTGTCACCAATAATATGCCTACATTGTGCCCCTCACAGAAAGTAAAAAAAATAAACACCGCATACTTACCTCATTCCTGGCAGCAGCAGGATATCGGCTGCTCTAGTCTGTGAAGGAGATGGAGCCGAGGCTGACTGCCGTCCGGCCCCGCCCACAGCACAGACCAGAGGTGTGGAGAGCTGGCAGGGGGTTGGAATGATGAAGCATGCCCTCTGCTTCATTATGATACAGTCAACTGTCTCTGCTTCCTATGGACGCAGAGACAGCTGCCAGAAAGGGGGACATACCTCCCCTGTATTAGGATAGTGGGACAGCCACTGTAATCTGGGACTGTCCCGCTGCATCCGAGACAGTTGGGAGGTATATCTGTATATCTATCTATCTCATATCTATCTATCTATCTATCTCATATCTATCTATGTATGTGGTGGAAGCCTGTGACATATCCGCTGAACACATCGCTAATAGGCTCCTATTGTGAACATTCTTGGGGATTTATCATGAATTTTAGGAATACTTGTCAGTTCTTCTTCAGTTAGAATTGGTGCATTTTGCTCTAAATTTATAAAATTTCAGGTGTTGTTTATTACATCAGCTCCTTATTAGACCTTCTCTCTTCATAACGTGCACACAGATTCCTTTCTGCTGAGATGCCGGTGCCAGCTCCTCCTTCTTCACCACTTTTTCTTGGAGATCCCCGACACATGTAGTCTGTGAGTTACTCGGATGCTCACTGATCACTGTGCACGTCACCAGTCTCCACTTCAAGTTTGACAGCTGAGGTATCAGGTTACAGATTCCTGAGAGACTGTGTAAAGCAATGGTTTGAAGCAGGCGAGAGGGTGCAGACGAATCCTGTTTATCTGTAAATCACTAATGTAAGCAGTGGCGTAAACCGCGGGGCTAAATACCTACCTCACAATCACAGCCGTATATAGAAGAAATGATCCTCTCCACTGACATTCTTATCAGGTGACATGATACCTCAGCTACTACCTCAGGTGTGCCATGGAAGATACGCCATATTGATATCTTCTGATGATGTGCCTTATGCCACTGTGAGATGCCAGCAAGGTATTGAGTAAGTAAGAGGACATGAATGGGGCACCTCTAGGCTGAGTAAGGGGGCAGGATGGGGGTTAGGCCCACCACGTCCGTACCTTCCTAATACAGGGTGGTCCAAAAGTATGGATGCACCTGAATAAATGGAAAACGGTGGTTGGGAACACCATCCTGTGTAAGGGGAAGGGGGCAAATCTGTGAGGGGGTCCAACACGAAGGCCATTTTGAAAGCCGCCTTTTTGGAACGGCCATTTTGAAAGCCGCCTTATTTTCATATGGAAAGGGGTGCGTGTGACATATGTATTTGATGAGCACCGCGTTGAATTTGTGAAATAGGTGTCACAACAATCGTAACGGCACCCACCTTTGGCAGGTTCAACATAGAACCTGTTTGACAAAATTTGGCAAGCAATTTGCCAACTGTGCCATGATGGATTGATGGTCTGTTAGGGTGCCGAGCGTTGCACCCCCCGGAGGCCAGTATAATCTCTGTCCTCTTCTCGGCTCTTAAAGGGGTTGGCCACCATAAATATTAAAAAAAAAATTAAAAAGTGCCCCAGACAATAACTAAAGCCAGTAGGTATCTGTATCATGAACCATATACTATGTATTGATTTGGTTTTAAGATGGCAGCCACATTGGATACCACCCCTCACAGAGTTACCACAAACAGGATGGTGTTCCAAACCAACATTCTCCATTTTTCGACCACCCTGTATTTATAAGTAGAGAAAAAAAAACAGCAGCATATTGCATGTAGTTAGCGGAGTGTGTGGTGCTTGTTATTTGGCACACTAGCTCAGGGCCTAGATAGATTCAGAGCAGCATTAACACCCATAGGGGAAAAGGATAGCTTGGAGCAGGGGTAGCTAACTTGCACTTTCTACTCCAATGGAGCTCACAATGTAAGTTCCCTATCAGTATGTCTTTGGATTGTTAGAGGACACCAATGCAAACACAGGGAGAACATACAAACTCCACACAGATGTTGTCCTTGGTCGGATTCAAACCTAGGACCCCAGCGCTGCAAGGAACCAGTGCTAACCACTGAGCCACCGTGCTGCCCCCTGGAATCAGTGGACCTATGAGTAGCTGGATAAGCAGGAGCAGACCAGTCAACTTACCTCAAGTAGAGAAAAGCCTGGATAGAGAGTGGTGTACCAGACTGTGCATAGATTATGTTGTAAAGGGAGATGCTGTGACCTGTATAGAGGCTCCGTTTTCCTTCCTTCTTCCACGCCCCACTGTCCATGATTGACAGGGCCAGAGCTCGTCTTCTCCTGCCAGCCTTGTGTGCCGGGGAAATCTCGCGCATGCGCCGTGCAGCACATGGGGCCAACAGCAGGAGACAAACGCTGGCCTGGCCTTGTCAATCAAGGACTGCGGAGCGTGGAAGGAGGTAGGAAAACGGAGCCTCTAGGAGCAGGGGCAACGCCCCCTGCTCCTAGAGGCTCATTTACATATTACAAAAGTAGGAATTCGGCAGTAAGGGGGCCATCAATAAACATAATAATAGCAGAGTTAGGGTCTGCTGAGATTAGCACATCGCTAATGTCAGCAGCTTTAAGAGGGTTAATTCTGGTGACAGAAACCTTTTAAAGAAACGTTTATTAAAAAAAGAGAAAAAGACTATGTGACGTACAAATCATAAGCATATCACAGCAATAAGACATGTACAGTCATACCAATACTTGTATATTACACCACAAGAAATTTTGTTATATTGTCTCCTTTTTCATTTTTCTTTTCCTGCTCAAGGAAACAGAACTGAGCAACACATGTGACCGTCATCCATTGGGAGGGAGACTCCAAGGCAGATTTATTGTCACCTGTGGAGACTGGGTGCAAAATCTGAGACTGTTGTAATCACCAAGCTCGTTTCCTCACATGAGATTGTAACCATTAACCCCTTCGCGCCCGGAGCTTTTTTCGGTTCTGCATTTTCGTTTTGCGCTCCCTGCCTTCAAACAGCCATAACTCTTTTATTTTTCTGTTCACATAGCTGTATGAGGGCTTGTTTTTTGCGGGACAAGTTGTACTTTCCAACGCCACCATTTAATATTGCATACGGTGTAGTGGGAAGCGGGAAAAAAATTCCAAACCGGGTGAAATTGCAAAGAAAACGCTATTCCGCTACAGTTCTACGGGTTTCTTATTTACAGCGTTCGATGTGCATTAAAACTGATCCATTACTTTCATTCTACTGGTCAGTACGAATCCGGCAATACCTAATATGTATAGTTTTTCCTGCGTTTTCATAGTGATAAAATAATTAGAAAGTTGCCCTTTTTTTTTTTTTTTTTCCTTGTCAAATCTTGACCCCTATAACTTTTTGGTATTTATGTGTACAGAGCTGTATGGGGGCTCATTTTTTGCGGGACGATCTGAAGTTTTTATTGATACCATTCTGGGGTGTGTATGACTTTTTGATCACTTTTTATTTAATTTTTTTTAGAAAAAAAAGCGACAAAAAACGGCAAATCGCCATTTGGACGCTTTTTTCCGACACACAATTCACCGTATTGGATTTTTTTTTTAATATTTTAAAAGTACTGGCGTTTTCGGTCACGGTGATACCCATGATGTCTATATTTATTGTTATTTAGGTATTTATTTTTTACTTATACGGAAAGGGGGGTGATTTGAACTTTTACATCTTTTTTATTTTTATATATTTTTTAACATTTTTTTTAATTTTTTTTTTTACTATTAGAAAGCTCAAATATGGGCTTATATATTGTGGCTTTTTTTTTTCTTTATGAGCAATTCTGGGTTTTATAGACTCAGAAAGCCATGAATTGCTCATTTCTTATCCTGGCCTGCCATCTAGTGGCCAGAATAAGAATTGCAGTTTGAAAACTGTAATCCTCACCAGCGAGGATTACAGTTTTCATATGGTGTACAGACACCCCGATTGGCCACACGGGGTGTCTGTACACCACCCGGAAGCGAACGCTTCCGGGTTTAGACGCAACTAGATGCCGTGATCACGTGTGATCACGGCATCTAGTCACCCCGGAAGACGTCGCCGACACAGTAGGTAGCGGCAAGTCTCTGCTGTTAGAAACAGCAGAGACTTGCCGGCCATGACGCCCACCGCACCCGCGAGCGGGCGCCATGTGCCCGCATCGCCCCAGCGCCGTACATGTACGGCGCTGGTCGCGAAGGGGTTAAGCCAGTTGTTGGGATTGTGCTGTGAGCTTTTTGCCCCATGTGTGATCAGACGTTGCTTCAGGTTATCACTATGTCAAGCTAAGAGCTCAAGGTGAGTGTCTTTTCTGCTGCAGCTCAGGAGGTGTGTCCATGCTCACCCTATCACAGCTCAGGAGGTGTGTCCATGCTCTCCCTATCACAGCTTAGGAGGTATGTCCATGCTGTCCCTATCACAGCTCAGGAGGCAGTTGAAGGATGAAACTGAGCATGTGCGGCCATCTCAGTGAGCCGGACATAGAAATAAGAAAAAGAACAAACAGCAGGTGGTGCTATACAGATATATTTTATTGAATAACTCAGTAGCTATGCTAAATTTTCAATTACATGCAATTACAAAAGTGTTCAGATCCAGGGGCTGGTTTAAAAAGTGTGCAATATTTTCTGTGGGAGAACCTTTTTAAGTGTGGAGCCAGGTGTACCACTCACTGGACAGGGTAGGGTCTGAGCCCCTTACAGGTTCATGCTACCGCTCTGGTGCCCATAAAACTGGCAGGCAGTTCTTATGTATATAGTACTCCCACATTGTCTTAAAACATAGTGCCCCATCAATATCGCCCTGCCCAAAATAATAGTGTCCCTCAAAATATTGTCATATGCGGTGGAAGCCCCCTGGGTCTTCAAGGTGGAGGATGGGCCCCATAGTAGAAGTATGTTATTTCCCTATGATAGGGATTACTGACAGACTGGCAGTGAGGAGAGAGGGTCCTACCCACAAGGGCTTACAATCTACAAGGGGAGGGGTAAAAGTAGGTGGCAGTAGAAGCTGCTCAGATGGCAGTGGTGTTGTAGGTTGTGGGCTCTTCCCGAGAGAGGGGTTTTCTGGTTGATTTTGACGGTTTGGCTGATAGGAGAAAGTCTGTGTTGGGGCAGTGAGTTCTATAGTTGGAAAATGTGTGGGAAGTATCTTTGAAATGATGATGGAAGGAAAAGATGAGAGGAGAACAGAGGCGGGACAAGGTGTTTGAGCACCCAAGGGAAAGAAGGCAAGTTCTCAGAATATGGAGACACAATGATTTTTTAAAGAAGTATTTTTGTGTAAAAGTAGTAAAACCTAACCAAAAAACCTATATAAGGCTATTTTCACACTAGTGTTAATATTTTCCGGTATTGAGATCTGTCATAGGGTCTCAATACCGGAGAAAAACGCTTCCGTTTTGTCCCCATTCATTGTCATTGGAGACAAAATGGAACTGAACCGTTTGGTTGCATTCCCATACCAGACAGCAAACCGCAGCATGTTGTAGTTTTCTTTCCGTCATGAAAAATGGATCCAGCATGACCCACAATGCAAGTCAATGGGACAGATCTGTTTTCTCAGACATAATCTGACACAATAGAAAACGGATCCGTCCCCCATTGACTTTCAGTGGAGTTCATGACGGATCCGTCTTGGCTATGTTACAGATAATACAACCGGATTCAGTCATAACAGATGCAGACGGTTGTATTATCAGTAACGGAAGCGTTTTTGCTGATCCCTGCCGGATCCAGCAATAACACTAGTGTGAAAGTAGTTTAAAGGGAATTTGTCATAAAAAAATGACCCATTGTTTAAATCAAGTTTTTATGTTAAACATATGTCTTTGTAATGTTTGGCGATGTTTTTTCTAATTTTCCATGTTCCTATCTATATTTTAAAATCATCTTAAAATCTTGCAGTTTTCCTTCTGGCCACTAGGCTATAATCTCAGCTGAGATATCCTGTTTGTCAGTGTGTCAGCTGTAAAGTAATGCTGCTACCGTAAACAGTGTAATTGGAGACCAACTCACATCACAGACAATAGAATCTCCCTGTAGAATAAACAAAAACTTCAAAGGAAAAAGCCTCTCAATGCATTCTCAATAGGACTGGAGCTGTCTATTGCTGCCTATGGTCCATGGGGCTTGCTGTAAAGCATATCACTAAATGCTGTTTAGAACAGCTCAGCCAAGATGGCAGCCCCCGTAAAAATGTTCTAGTAATGAAATTTCAAAAATTACAATCAGAAAATACAAACAGATTAGAGAAAAAGAACATGTTTTATTATCTCTTTTTAATCAATAAAGAAAATTTTAGGTGACAAAATCCCTTTAAACCTGGTACCGTGGTAATCGTATCGAAGACTAAAGTTCACATGCCTTTTATACTGAATGACGGATGCTACCCAAAAGAAACACTTGCGGAATTGCTGTTTTTTTTTTTTTTTATCCCACCCTGCAAAAATAACCTTAAAAAACCCAATCCGTCCTAAAAAACCCAAAACACTACATTGCTGGTAAAATAAAATAAAAAAAGTTATGCCTCTTGGAAAGCGCAGGTGAAAAAACAAAACGAAAATAACAGTGTCATGAATGGCAAAATTGGCTGCAGCAGTAAGAGGTTAATTAATTGGTATCACCACATGTAAAAGAAAGTGAAAGCGACACCTTCCCTATAGTATCCAGTAAGGTTGCACCAGGTGAAGGTGCGGGTTTCTCTTAAATCACATGATGTCACGCGAGGTCGGCGTCGCGCTCC